>JARJDW010006055.1:0-48280 GCA_030264715.1 Adinopsis sp. GC000173 | reverse complement strand
TATGACTATTTCGGATTATTGTCGCATATCGGAATTATGAATGACAGCGAATGACAGCTCAAAAAATTGATCATAAGATCAATTTCAAATAAATCGGATCGTGTGTGGGCACCTTTAGATCCGATTAGGTCATGAATTTTGCGCAAATCTCCCTTGTCCAGGGTCACCAACCTGGGCGATTTATTGCAAATTGGGCAACTTTAGTATTAAATTTGCGACTACAATTTTAATTTGAATAAAATGACATCAATGAATTTGTGGAAGAAACGTTTGTCGTTATAAATAATGAAGAATTTTAGTTTTTGTTCTTTTAGTTAGGTTAGTAAAATGAAATTTTATACAATAATGTATAACTTTTTTGTTCTTTACTCCCAACTATAGATTTTTGAAAGGTAAAATCTAAAAGGAAATAAAAATTTCTAATTGAATTAAAAATTTTATAATTGGGCGGCCTGTAAAGTATAAATCGTATAAATCGGCGACTTATATTTTTTATTTATTTAATATTTAGGCCAGATGAGGGTCTATCTACGCTATCTACTGTCAAAGAGTTGGTAACGTTGGTAACTCTGCCCTTGTCCTTCATTCTTTTCATGGTTCAGGAGTATAGGTTATGTTATGTTATGTTATTTTAAACATTTTAATTATCAAATGTAACGAACATAACATAATTCGTGTCTTCACTTAAAAATTGAACATGGGAAAACTAGGTAACAAAGTTCGGAAAATTGAGACTAATACCATTCAAACAAGTTTGCACGATTATTTCTTATCAACTAAATCAGGTAAGCAACTATTCAATCTTTTTTATATCAATTGATACCATTAGATTAATATCCTGGTCAAAATATTACGACTATTTCACCTGAATTTTTCCTCCTCTTACGTCTCAATATAAATATACGTTTCGTAGAAAACAAAAGACAAAATAAAAACAAAATAAAGTTAAATAATAACATACGCATATCGCCCATCTAGAGGCTTTCTTGTAATAAAACGGTCTTTTTAATACCGTAATTGACATGTAAAAGATTTCTTACATGGTGTTTTTCAACTATTTTTACCCTTTTCTAAAAACACTGTAGCGATGTGCTTATCTTATTTAACTTTATTTTATTTTTTGAATAAAGTCGAAATCTTAAATAATAAGGGTGCTGTTTTTAATTTATGAAATATATAATATATTTTCGCATAATATTTACATTGAGATTTGCGAGTCCAGATCAGTTTTAGGGGACTTGTAAAAAAAGCTTAATTTAATTTAATTTAATTTTGTTTTCACTTTCAAATATGTGTATATATTATTAGATAATTTAATATATATATATATTTAAAGTGAAGTAGTAAATTCAAGCAAAAAAATATCATTATTTTTAGGTTGGAATAATAATAATAATAATAATAATAATATAAAAACCAACGCAAAAGAAAGTGCATCAACATCTACAATCCAAATGGAATTAAATCGTCATCCGCAGTTTAGAATGAAAAATATAGAAGCAAAGTATATGGATTCAACAACAATAGAAGAAATTGTTTTGGATTCGGATAGTGATATAGAAAATGATAAAACGCAATGTAAGGAATTCAGTAGTGATTCAAATGCAACCTTATTGCAAGAAAATAGAATGATGCAACTTAGGAAACCAAGCAAAATACAAAATGCAAGCCCAAAAATTAAACCACGAATATTGCAAAAGAGACAATCAAGTGCTACATTTTATGAAGATTTTGAACAGTTTGGTAACAGTTCGTCGAAAAATAATAGCAATACTGCAAGAACATCGATCGAAAAGAAATTAAAGTTAAATGAGATAGTTGAGATTGAAGATGACGAAGAAATGACTAACGGGTTAATGGAGTTGGATGCTCGTTTAAGTCAGGATGTTGACGAAATATTGAAAGCAGAAGCTGACGCTGAGTCTGTTATGAAAGAAAAGGAAGAGGAATTATCAGAAAAGCCAGAAGTTATTGAAATTTTAAGCGAAGAGATGGACATCTCAACGAATTTTAATGATTTTAAACCTGAGACAGTACAAGATAAAACAATTTCTAAATCTAAAGATAATACTAATTTTAAATACGATTCGAATAACTTCAATAATGGATACCAAAGAAATAATAGTAATATTAGTGAATTCACTGGATTGACTATTGATGATCTCAACACTAATGAAACAAATGAAGTTGACAAAACCGATAAGGTTGAAGTTATTGAAATTTTAAGCGAGGAATTTAATACATCAGATGAAAGTACGATTTTAATAAATGATCATGGCTTTACACCTGGAATAGAACATAAAAATCATTTTAATGAAGATAAATTATATGAATTTGATCGTACTGGAGATGTAAATGTGACTACATCTTGCAACAGTCTTGAAGAGGAAGGCCTATCAGAAAGTAGTGACAAAAGAAATCCTATTCATAATAATCTGGAAATCGATGAAAAAGTATTAGTAAATGACGACAGATATGAATTTGATGGCAGCGAAAATGATAGGGCGAATACATCTTCAAACACTATATTAGTGGAGAGCTGTTCACAAACTATTGATAATAATGTGGAATCCGAAGAGAAAATGTTAAATAATTCAGAACTAGAACAAGAGATAGATGGAAAGAAATTACATATATTTGATGATATTGATGATCAAGGTTTGGATATATCTTTAGGCAATATAAAAGAGGAAAAGTTATCACAAAGTAGTGGCAACAGGGTTGATGACATAGATATTAAAGAGGAAATATTATATATGTCCCAGCAAGAACAAGAAGGCAGTGAACACAAAACACGGTGCGAGGATAACAGTGCAAATACATCTTCAAGCAATATAAAAGAGGAAAAATTATCACAAGGAAGTTATACTTCTATTGGGGAATTCAAAGAAGAGCTATTAAATATTTCGAAACTAGAACGATCTGATTTGGATGAAAATGGTAGTGAGGACACGTTGGAGTGTATTACATCTAGCCACTTTACTAACCTTACTGGTAATATTAACGCCCTGCATCCATTACGGCAAATCATGAAATACATCGGCAAAAACGTTAATTTATATTCCGTGTTAATGAAAGAAGAAATTATTTTATTATACAAATTTTTTAATCTACCAGAAAATTATCAACTATTTTGTCTACGTTTATTCACACATATACCTAAATGGTACAGAATCACAACATTTTTGACCACTATCAAAATTAATATGAGTGAAGATGAGGTGATCAAGATGATGAAGATTTTATTACAGAAGAAAATTATTAAAACAGGTAATTTAGTGTACTATGAATATTATCTTTAAAGAAATGATTTTTAATCTATCAAACTTGCGCTTTACGTCATTGTTTTATACATTACTATTATCCCTAATCTGTAATGTAGTTTGCAAATTTGAACTTGTTGGTTATAGTGCGGTCGTTTGATTTAAAGGGACAACCAAGCGTATTAGGCCAAAGCAGATCTCTTTTATGGTCACATGGCTGGGCGATGTCATTTATATATATCTTGGAGGGTAATTCAAAAATGAATTCAGTGCACCTTTATTAGGTTTACACATGCCCGTGTCATGAAATTTCGCTTAAGTTTGTAGCAAAAGTTTGATTTAATTAATATTACCAGTAGCGAATCTAGCTTTTATGAGGCCTAAGGCGTTATAAAGTTTAGGGGCTCTTATATTATATTATACGATATTTAGAAAACCAAAAAAGATTGCAAACTGCTATTATAAGTTACTTTTTTGCTGAATTGTTAAACTTAAGTCAACTATATAGTCGTTAACTGAGGATATTATTTGAGTGATTTGGAGCATTTTGATTTGCGGGGCCTGACACGAACGCCTCTGCCGCAAGGGGTAAAGCCGCCTCTACATAGATGATATAATTTGCATTAATTTCGTTTATGTTTGTATTGTGACGCGGTGCCCCTTGCGCCCGGTGTTGCATTTTACGACTGGCATAGTATAATTAAATACTACAATAATGCATAAAAAATTTATATGAAATGTAATGCGCAAATTTGAAGAGTAGAACATTAAATTAATAAATATTTCCTCTGTCCAAAAGTGAGAATACCATTTGATACAAAACTGTTTCGTAAAATAAGAGTTTCAATTCAATTTAACAGGGCTTTTCAAGAATGAATGATAATTGACAGAAAAGTAATGTTTTTTCACAAGTAAATGAATATTTTTTAATTTTTATTAGGTAGTTAAACGTTTACGTATTTCACAGTTAGTAGTATTCTTTGTAGTTTTATCATAAGACTAAATTCCACGAAATTTAATTCGCAACCTTTGAAGATATGTCTGTATTAGCGAGTTAAAAACTAGAAGAAAGGGAATTTGTAAATCAATAACGAAACGTGTATTTTGTTAATATTGTACATTAGCAGTAATTATAGCTAGATATCACTCTGCCTTTGCGAAAACTAACGAGAAAAATGTAGCTTTTTTCAATTTTACACCACATATTGATATTAGCACCGCATTAATAATTTATACTAAAATTGATCAGAACTTGCTTCTAAAGTAAGTTATAATATGCTGCAAACGAGTCACAAAAATTCGGATTTATACTATTAAGTAAGTATTAGTAAGTAATTAAAAAAATGTGTATGAATTTAGTGTTAGTCGAATATTATTGTCTTGCTAAATCAATAGAACAGTGATCTTCAATCTGTGTTCTGCGGAACTCTAGGTTTCCATGAAACATCCCAAGGGTTTTTGACTGAAAATATAAATTTGAAAATAAACTCCAAAGAACTCAAATTCGCAACAAAATAAATGCTAAATGTGAAATGCAACTACAGATAACTCAAATAAATATAAAATTTGTCATTTTACTTAAAGCAAGGGAATTATATCTCGAGAATTAAAAGTAATGTGCTACACTGTATTTTCACAAAGATCCCCAAAATAAATATTAAAGCTTTAAGCGTTCCATGAGTGAGTTTGAAAATCATTGCATTAGATGATATAGAAGTACAAATTGTAATATAAGATACTATGAATTAATCTTATATTTTGTACTTGTTTGATCCATTTTGTCTATTTAAATCAATAGAAAAGCCTAAACTTTTAATATGGTACTCTTAAATAAACTAATAGTAATAAAACATAATTGTTTTTAGATTATTCTACCGAAGACCATGCAGTGTTATTATGCAATTTATCCGCGTATGATATAAAGTCGATCTGTGATGACTTTAAGATCAATAAGAAAGGCTTGAAGAAGGAAGGTTTAATTGAGAAATTAATACACTATTGCAACACGCAAAGTACGTTGGGCGATTCATCAGGAGTTCGTCTTTTCCGCGCCATCAAGGGAAAAATGGGAAATTGCGTAAAATTGGAAAATTGCTTCCACACAATACTATTTCGAGTTAATTTATTATATGGATTTACACGTCCGGATTTAATCAATCCTAGCGAATTGTATTCATTCATGAGTCGAATATCCAGTCAAGAGATTATTCTTCCGTACTATACGACGGAGGATATGCGTGTATTTAATGATCAAAGAGATTTTATGCAGTATGTACCGATTTGTGTTATAATTTATTTAAATGTTTTAAAATTATTATTTTAAGATTTTCATTTGCAATGGAATGGTTTTTCGACTACCAGTTGGCGACCGAACGAAAACAGAAAGAGAATCAAAGAGTTTTGGCTGATGCGGTCTTTGAGGAATTTAAAATCTTAATCGGAAGGTAAATAGATTCATTTTTGCTTTATTCCATTACAAACACAATATATTTATTGTTAAAGAGATGGGACTGAAGTCTATCAGACGTTTTTTAAGCGATTTGCTGCTGGTGAAGTTTACGCAAAAATTTTAACCGATGCTTGTGAACACTTCACGTCAACAACGGACTTAGCTCTCGGATGGGTTAAATTTTTGCTTAAACAGCATAAATATGGAATGCGTAGAAGGGGCAAATGGTATTTGAGAGCAGCAATCTTATATAAGAAATTGGGCGAATTTGATGAGGCTGGTAACATTTTATGTGAAGGTTTATGTGATCCGAATGTGCCATTTTATATGCAATGGGATTTAAGCAATCAAGCAAAATTAGTAGTATCCAAAAAAGATAAAGTTCAATTATGTGTTCGCGAAATGTTAAAAGGGTTAATTTTGCCGAAATGGAATCATGATGTAGTGCCTTTTTCGAGAATATCTGCTAAACCGGTCTATATGTAAGTATCCATTCTTTTCTAATCAATAGCTTTATATCGATAGGACAATTCTGATTGATTGTGGGCCAGAAATTAGCGAAAATCGTTCCATCATGCGATCTGATGCGACAATTAGTTGTATTAAGATATTTCTGACTAGTTATCAAACCGATAACTAGTCAGGAGTAATGATGAATAGTCAGAATTTTTTTGGGATTTTTGTTTCTTGAACAATGGCAATGATATGACATTTCTATTGTATTTGCTTTTACCGCGGTTTTCATTCAACTTTTATATCATATTGAATTTTAAATCATTTACGAAATACAATCGGAGAAAAAAGCGTGTAATCAACATCCGTCGTAGATCTGTGATTGTCAAAACATTTTAAATCAGTCGAAATTAGTTTCAATCCGTTTCCGACTAGCCATTGGTGATTGGTATTCAGATAATAAAATCGACCACTGGTCAGAAATCAATTAAATTTGGCCTCTCGATACAAAGATAATTAATAATTATTGTTCGATAGTAGGGCGTCGAAGGGTAATAGTCAAAATGTTTGTATTGCGGCGCTCTTTTCGAACTTTCGTTCACAAACTTTTCGGGATGCTTTGTTTCATACACGAGTTCCATTAATCTCGTAGCTTTTGCTAATTAAGTGAATGTACTTAAAGGCAATGAAAGAATTTAGTTGCCATCACTTGTTAGAGGTAATGTATGAGTTTTGTTTAGGGGGTTGATGAGCCCGCAACAGCTGTAAAGTCAAAGAGGCCACTTTTGTGGCTCGAGCATTGGTCGGGGTGCGCCTAACGCTAATTACATCTAATTGACGTTATTTCAAGCTACATGTAAATGCCTTACGGCCATTTGGCAGTTTAACACTGCGTTTTGTACACTTTCAACTTTACAATTTTGATATTACAAACAGGGAAAAATCCGCCAAAAACCCTTAGAACTAACTTAACCTAATCTAAAACTAACCTAGAGACTACTATATATGTACAATACTAAACTAAACTATGTACAAAAAGAAACAATAAACAAAAATTTAACAAAAACAGGACGGTAACATATCACTTGTTAAAGCTTCGTATGGAGAATGAATTAACTGAGCTACCCGCTCGCCTATTAATCTCATCAAAATCACTTGCAACACCTTCACTCTCGATTTCAAGTTATTTGTTCGAAAAGCATATTGAAGCGCCGATGAAAAAGACATCTTTCTTGACATATGATCAATTATATCAGCTACTATACTATGGGTGAACAGCACGCTAAAAACTAAAAATAAATTAATAATTTTAAACAAATAATAAGTCATATCTTAACTTTTGGCGCTCCAGTGTGGTCGGGTGATTCAGATGTACATACGCACCAAGCGGCTACAGGTATTTCAAAACAAAATACTCAAACTCCTTCCAGCGCTGCAATAGAATGATCTTTGGTGTATGTGAGGTGAAAAACACGCTTGTTATTGCTCTTTTAAGACGTCGCAATACTTATAAATTTGGATTAACGTAATTAATTATCATCTAAATAAAATTTGCTTTTTAGAAACAGTAGTCCTGGTTACAAACGAAAATATATTTCTCCATATACCGGGGAGGGTCCATGTACAGTTGAAGAAGTTGCCTTACATTATTACAACACTGTTGGTTTCGAAAATGGATTTCATTGCGAAGGTAGTCTACTACACTCATTATTCAGATTCTTATTTTGGGATGTGATATATAATGTTTATGTGCCTGGAACGTTTCTCAACGAAATTCAAGTACACCCATTGGATTTACACACTGAGTACTTTTATACAAATCGTAAGGAGCAAATTGATGAACGCTTAAATAATATTTGTGAAAAATGGACAGACAAGGAACTGTTAGATTTTGTAACGAAATCGTTTAATGAAAATATTCTAAAATTTAGCTTAATATCATCGCCATTTGCTCCTACCGATTCATCGCATGTATGGAAAGTAATTGAATGCATTGGACGCCGTACATTATCGGAGATTTTAACTATTTTTATTAAGAAGTTTCATGCAAGTGCTGCCGGTTTGCCAGATTTGTTCGTGTGGAGTAACAAACGCACAGAGGTAGATTTTATTAAACAAATATTTAGATTTACAATTATTGTAATATAAATTTATTGTAGTATAAAATGGTTGAAGTCAAAGGCGAAAAGGACCATCTATCTGCGAAGCAAATATTTTGGCTTCAATGTCTTGCTGAAGTAGGAGCGAAAGTTGAAGTCTGCTATGTAGATAGTAAGACATAAGACTAAAATCTCTCTAAGATATTAATATATTTTTAACTTATTTTAGCGATGAATTCCAGAACGAAGAGATAAATTTATACAGTAACAAGTTTATTTTAATATGTGATAATGTTAATAGTAATGTTAAAATATTGCCTTTTTTATTTATATTTTTTTATTAACTGAATGATATATAAGAAAAATTGAATATCAAGAATATAAAATTAATTATACTATATATAAGTATTGTTTTGTTTCCATTCACCTTTAATTGCAAATTCTTCGAGCATCGTTCATCAAAGGTAATTACAGATTATCTTATTTCGATCTACAAAGTCTGATTTACTTGCAATACGCAATCTCCCGATGTTGGAATAAATTTTGGGAATAAAGTCAGGGTGTGAACAAATCACGACAATAAGAAACAATTATATTTTATTATGCAACTAACAAACACACAGTCTATTTTATAATCAACATATATGTATAGTCTATGTAGAAATATAGCAAGGCTATAAACCAACCTGTACTTGAGAAAAAGTTCGATGTACTTACAATTCTAAATTGATTTTTTGCGATCTGTACTTAACAAACCAAATTATGTTTTTTAAGTTACATCGAAAACATTTTTACAAAAATGTGCTTTATTATTTTTTCGGTTATAGTTTTGACCACACTCCTTTAATAAAGTTATTTGTTTATGACAAGTTTGTATTAAAACATATAATTATGGAAAAATATTTATTCTTAACTGCAATTAAATGAGAATTAGATAAAAATAGTGAATTTTGTAGATATAGTAAACTACAAAGTTCTACAAATGGCAATCAAAAATAACTTTAATTGACGATTTCCGCAATGAAAATGAGTAGATAAAGTAAATCACTTTTGCCATATTTATAACAATTCAATCGCCTATCGGTACGGATCCATACCTTTATCGAACTAACCTTTATGTCCTTTCTCACAGAAGGTCTCAATTCCAGTATTTCTTATATTATTCTTTGTTTTTATAAGCTCCATCTTTGCTTGATTATCAGATTGTCTTCCATTAATTCGTTTACCTAAAAGAGATATATAATCCCCCCTTATTTTCTTTATTATTGCTCCATCTTCCATGGTAAAAGCTTTACTGAAATTTATTCGATTTAATTCTTTTAAAGTTCTTGATTGAAATTTGTCTCTATCTCCACCTGTTTCATGCCACTCGTTCGCATACTTTGGGACATTTTGTGTGTGACCCAAGAATTTTTGCAGTATACGTTTATGGTGAATTGGTAGTTTGGGGTTCATTTTACCAAGCCGGCAACATGAGCTGCATGAATATATGATCCTCGATTGCTACTACGATCTTGATATTGACTTGCTCCACCTTCGATGATTTCGTCTACTGGTATGTTGATTTCTTCTGCAAATTGCTGTAATATGCCACAAAAACGAAAATAGCGCGTCAAACGGTCTTCTAAGTGATCAAAAATACTATGTTCTCTATTACAAAACGAATCACTATCGGCATATTCTTCTCCATCAAAGGATGATGATTCAGGATCATTTACCCAATCTGTACGCTCTCTTTTGGTCGCATCATCAAATGCACCAAGACGTATAGGTAGTTGATGCCAGCCCTGCCTAATGTGATATTGTATGTTTGGATCCGTTTAAATACAACTAGCAATGTTATCTCTGAATTCTTCTTGCTCTATTATATTTTTGAGTTGAAGTATAGCATTCACCACAGCTTCATAAAAGTAATTATTTTCTGATTGGTTAGTATTAGTATTTTCTGGTGTGTCGTTTAGATTAAATGCAAAATGATTTTTTTTGAGATTAAGTGTAATAATTATCCCTTTTGATCCAGAGGTAAAACTTTGTCTCATGCCACCGTCTCCCTCAACAATAATAGTTAGTCCTGGAATCTGAATTTCTTGCGTTGTTAATAATTTATGTATAACTTGTGTACATGCATTAACACATGTCAAATCCATTGGAACATTTTCTCGGATTATAGCTGCAAGCAGGTAAGGATTTTTAGATTTAATCATTAACTTTCGCAAATCATTATGATATTTTTTCGTAATATTATTTTCGGTTTTAGATTCATTGTCACTCTGTAGTTCACTCTTTATTTTTTCCTCATATTCCTGCTTCTTTTCTTCAAAGGTCTCAAATAATCTACTTTCCTTGAAAGATCGATACGCTTCTTGTATTTTTTCCCAGCATTTTTAACCAGATAATTTGCGCTTTCTTTGAGGACAGGACTCACAATTTCTTGTGCTATAATGTTCTCAACTCTTTCGTGAAATAATGATTTCCAATTATTAATTATTTCTTTTTGAAAGTTCATATAATCATTTCCTAATTCATGTTTTTCATCCCTGTTACGATTTTCTGGCTTCTTCGGCCTATCCTCTATTTCTTGATTTAAATTATTTAAAAGACTCTCAGTAATCCATGTTATTTTAGCTATATCGGAAAGATGTGCCGCCCAAACCACGCCTTTACTAAGCCAATATGTAACACAAGAATATGAAACCTGGTCACCCATACTAATATTGTTTGATTTTTTAACAGCTTGCAGTATTTTTTTTTATAAAAAATATAGCAAAGATTCATTTAATGCCCCCTCTATAAAATATTTTGCTTTTTCGTTTCCTAGTACTTTATAAGCCCTTTCCACATTTGTAGAAATATTATGGTTTTCCACTGTGCGCTCAATATCTGATAAGAGAGTAGAAGCTATGTCTTCACAAAATGCTTTAAGGCAATTTTCAACCAGCATATCAATTCCTAAATTTGTAAACCAAAAGCGACTCCTTCTGTAAATTTTATGACAATTCGTTTTGCAACTTCTTTTCCTATTACTTTCACCCCCACTGCTTCAATTAGCTGCTTTCTGGACATTTCTGCCAGTTTCATACCATATTCAAATTCAGGTCCGTCTAATTTATAACCAAAACGTGAAAACTTAGCGTCTCTTGTAAGATAAGCTCTTATGCCAATAGTAACGGCTGTAGTCATTAAGCTCATAATTTTATGATGCTTGTAATCTTTCCAACTAAAATGACCGGACTTTAAAGCACCAGCGGCAAAATATATGTCACTTACGCCTTCATTAACAAATGCAGCACCGACATGAGTCATCATGCCCACAGTGTACAGCTCTATAACAGTACCTATGGTTATTTAACTTATTCCCATAGCAGTAATTATTTAACTGTTTATTTATTTAACAACATTTTCTTTGTCCATTTCTTTTCTTGTAGCTGTAAAAGTTGATTTAACCCATTGCGGGAAAAACATTGACTTCTTCTATATTTCCAAAATCACAACATCCACTAAGAGGTTTTAGGTTACTATTAGGAACTTCTAAAGCTTTTAATAAGCTTGTAAATCCTTTCAAAGCGCTAACAATATTTTTAATTGTATAATTTTTTATTAATTGTAATCGATTGTCTCTATTTTCTCTACGATTTTATCTATATTTAGCAAATCAATTAGATTATTTTCTAAAGTCATTTTTAGAGAAAAGTTTAAAGGTTTTTATCTTTTGTTAGGGCTATTTATATAATAAAAATCTGGGGCTAAGCTTCTGGCAATGTTTTTAAAATTTTCCATGTTTATAGCTTCAATAAATTCATTTGATATAGGCAGTATTGGATTGTAATGATGAATCCACTCTTTCTCAACTAGTAAATCAAAAAGTTCTTCTATGTATTTTTCTGGAATTAGTTTACTTTGAGCAAGTAAATGTGTTAAATTATCTTTAGTCATTGTTCAACTATATATGCTATTTAACATATTTTCTAATTCATGTATTGTTGTTACAATAACAGTTCTAATGATCTTTTGTTCCAATAATTCATAAAACAGGCTATGATGTGGTTTCGCTACAAATCGCAGACGAATAGTAAACCTTTTTTCGTTTAGATCTTTTATAATTCTTTGAAAAGCTATTCTGTAGGCGAAACATGTGTGTAATAATCCTTTTACGGCATTTTCATAAACTGGACAGGAAGGAAGCTAAACGTGTTTTATTTCATCAAAATTAATCTTTAATCTGTAGGTACTCTATGGTACTACCTTCTAACTTATCTTTTTTCTCAAGAACATTTTTTTGAATTAGTTCTACTAAAATATTTTCAACGTCAGTTTTAGTTATATTTATTTTTGTAAAATCTTCCAATATAGTAGAATCGTAACAAGGAAACGTTATAAATTTAATTTTGCTACTTTATATTCATCTTTGCCCACAATCTTTATAAAGTCATCTTTCTTAAAAATATTATAATTTTTTTCTATGTTCCATTCTATATTTAAAATAATCTGTTCATTATCAGTCCCCACATTTTGCTTTTCTAACTCTTTTGAGTCTAATTTTCCATTTAAATAGTCAAACAACGAAGGATCTATTTCTTTCAATTTTTCAATATTAACTGCAATATACTTAACTTCTTCAAAGTTTGTTATAAACATATAAAAGTATAAATATTTTTTAAAAAATGTAGGTTTTTATAATATATAAATTAATAAAAATAATTTTAATAAATGTTTTAATCCCTTATAAAGAATACAACAACTTTTGTCTACTCTTGTGATTCTATCCATTAATATGTGATTTAAACCAAGTAACACATTTTAAACACAAAACACTGCAGTTATAAAGTGTTAGCAACCTTGTCAAACTATTTAATTAAACATATTATCATTTATTTAAGTTTAATATGCATGTTATTATCGAATAAGTATATTTCAAAATCTAAAATTATTGGTAAATTAAGTATTATGTATTGATATCAGAGTCCTGCATGAGAGAAATATGACTATCATGGCCTGGCTTGAGTGGTTAGTCATAGAAAAAAGATTTTATTGTTGTGTATTTAGGACCAAAGATCATTTATAAAAGCAATATAAGTTGAGTATATTACTTTTTGTATCGGGTTGTTCACCAAGTACATGCCGATTTTATTGGGGTTGTATTTGGACGTATATGAATATGATCATGTTATGGTAATCAACCGACTTCTCTGGCTAATCTAAAAATGACCATTCAAAGCATATTTAAAAAAAACTTGGAAATTTTCATTTGTTAAAAATGGCAGATAATAAAGTTCAGTTTCACCAGACACTGGAACGTTACTTCAAAAAAGAAACGACGTTATTTGTATTAGATTATTTTTAAACAAGTACTCGCTGTTTAAAAAATATCGCGATACTTTTTTACACCGTCTTCGTAACTTTTCTTTTTTTAAATGAGGTATTTGATCCTTTCATACAATTTAAATCAATAAAAAGCCTAATATTTAAAAATGGATCTCTTATATTCCGACAGAGGGAGAATAAAAAAATCTTCCTTAAATATCGGCAAGTACTTTGTGGACAGCCCAATATTTACAATAATTTAAATTTGGCCCGGCTCAACCCGAGACTAATTCAGGTAATCGTAAAAAATTTGGCTAGATTCTGAGATCGAGAGCATTACGCCGTCCGTGCAGGACTCTGATTGATATACCTGCTAGATATTAACTCCAAAGACAATTGGCGTTCGAAACTCCTTAAAGAGGCCGGCGGAAAATGTAACGGTTCTATTGCAATGGATCATCATCATTGACATATCTTTAGCTAGATCAACATCCGTCCAATCAATGGAATGAAATATCTCCATTCGTAAGGCCTCGTTCTGAAAGTGCCAAGTATCAGAAATACAATAATATATTTAAGAAATTTAGCTAATACGTCGGTTTGCAATATTTCACCAATAATCGCAAACATTAAAATCATGAAAATGTAACAGTTGACGTGCGCAATATTTTGCCAATCGAATTCCTAAAAGGTAATGGTAAACTGAACTAAAACACAAACTCAATAGTCGAATTCACCTTAATTTCTTTTACTAGAATTAGTGGAATTAGTATTCCACTAGTTATTATTCCACCAAATAAAAGAAGGTCTATACATTTTTTGAAGTCGCTTAGAACACTAAAATCAGTTGTTTAAATTTATGATACGAGTTTATTATGTAGAACAATGTTGATGGAAATATCGTCGCTGTGAGATTAAACCGGCATATCAGCTAAATGCATATTTTTCACCAGAGCACTTTAAAGTTACACCCGTTTATAGAACAACCACGTAAATGCATATCGGCCCAACACCATTTTAAGGTATTTTTATTCAACTTTATGATATGCTGGTTTGACATAAAAATAGAAGGGAAAAAAGAAATTTTTTGGCACCAATAACTCAAAAAGTCAATTTTTGCACATATGCCGGTTTGATTTCACAGCGACGATATGCCTTCTCCATACTTAAACTAAATGGATGTGCATAAAAAAATTTCTAGGTAAAAACCTACCTCCACAATAAGACACAAGGTTTACACATTGTTTTTCAATTAGGATATCAAACAGTTTGGAAATATGTGATCATTGAAACATTATACAAAACAATTTACTTGAAAAGGGCTGGTGTGAAGAAGGTATATGCAAAAATGGTTTATGCGGAAATGGTGTTTTTTTGTGCGGAAAAGGTTTATTCCCGTTTTGATACCCACCCAAGTGTATTTAAGTGTAGATTAATACACATTTTTAGGTGCAATTTACGTTCAGCTTTGGTCCTTATTTCTCTTACTCTTCTTATAGACCGTATTAAAAATGACCACTTACTTCTTATCAGTCTAAATACAGCAAAACCAGACGATAGTATTATTAAACTAAATTCAACACCTTGAGTACAAAAAGACACTTGACAAATCATTGTAAAGTATTTAAGAGGAAAACTATCATTGTAGATTGGTAAATGCTACAAATGAAATATTTTAGATATATATCGTATTAAATATACTTACGTATGTATGTAGTCGACGAAAAGTAACTCTTGTGGCTTGTGTCATAAAAATGTGCTGTTCGTTTTTGTAAGAGATAGGTATTGCTGTAGGAAAAACATCTGAGTAACATTTTTATGCAAATTACGTCAATAAGAAGTCGCACGAGTTACTTTTCGTCGACTATACATGGTGTCTTAGACCACCCATAGAGGGTTATTATATTAACAATAATCGTTTAAAAAATTGGGCCCAATCATATTCTTACTAAATGGATTCCGCTCTATCGAATGGTGAGATTTTCAACTTTTGGAGCAAACCTATTTTCAAAATTTTTTGCCCTGTACGAGTGGTCTGGGACACCGCTTGTATGAACCAAATTATTGTAAACAACTCTTACAAAAGGTAGAAATGCAATACAACTGTCCATGCATTTAAAATATAAATTGATACTGTAATAAAAAATTCTCAACAAAGATTGACACTTTAAAAATCGATTGTAGAAGAAATCAAGCTGCCTGTTAAATTCATCATTTACCATAAACAATTCCGCATTTAATCGAGTATTTCTTCCATCCAATAGATTATTTACTACTAGAAATTCATCGATACATATTGAAGTCCATAGTAATAAAAAAAAATAATATGTAGCCGAGAAAATTGCACCCATATCAATAACAGATAATTGAACGTTGTTTTCGTCTATAGTAAAATCAAATATTGTGTAATTAATTATTATTATATTCAGTTAAACCCCTTAAGATGAATGACTTTCTTAGACGTAGGATTGGTAAGATAAAGCGTTTGTTGCAATTCGTAGGACGAACAATGCTCCAAAAGACAGGTTGGTATTTTAGAGGAAAACGTGATTCGCGGAGTGTTTTGGAATTGATTGACTTCGTCTTAAGGCGTTTGACATTATTCGTAATCATTTTACTTATTGATTTGATTACAAATCCTACACAACCAATTACTAGTAACAGATATTTAAACAAATATAATACGAATCGCAGGAAATTATGAACAATCGATTCGGTTTTGAATAAGCATGTTTCAGATAAATAGAATATTGGGACTTGTAATAATTTAAAATCTGAAAATAATTAGATATTAAAATCAGATATAGATATACATTGGTACCTTTGTTTTCGACCGTAATCCGTGCGAAATTTATTGTCGAGTACCGAAACACTAATATAAATCAATGCAAATTCAATTAATTAATTTCAAATATTATAAAATATGCAGCAAAAACGCACTTTCAGTAATTATCATAACATTATCGTAAAACAAGTTACAGGCAAGTCCTAGCACAATTTTGTCATGATTAATTAAAAATACACGATCTAATCATTTTACTGAGTAATTCAATTATGAATCAACTATCTTGCTAGGACACATGAGCTTAATTATAACATTTCATCTCTACTCTTTCCTTTTGTAATTGATGGCTAAATAATCTGCGCTTTCCGGAATTTTGGCACATTAAACTGTTCAAGAGTATGCAAATTTATTATTTATGGCATAGATCAGTTTCAAGTAACCAAAGTAAGTCAATAAATCTCTTTATTAAAGAAAAGCGCGCGAGCAATTAACTAAAACAAAGCCATTTTTTGCGAAGAAAAAAAAAACTGGGCAATAACCGAAACCGTCGATAACGGAGGTTCCACTGCATTATTATTCTTACTCTTATGTTGCATGGTGATCTAATACAGTTTTACTTTAACTTTAATAGGATAGGGATACGGTAAAGACGGTCTCACCAGTCGATGACCCATGGATCACCTATTTCATGATTTTGAGTCACCCAGCAGAGTTCCGAAGTTAAAGCCTCTATCTATGCATGTCTGTAACACATTGCAACGATATTAGGTATTTCAACATATTTTATTTTAGCATAGTAATAATTATAAATTGCTCTTCTTCTATATCATCCGCGTAATCACTAAGGATTGAACAGTTTTTAAATGAATCTTTGCTATTTCTTATTTAATTGATTAATTCTAAGTTTTAAGGTAAAATATAAGTTTTCGCGAACTTACACACAATTAACAAACTCACATTCATGGTAGATTAGGTCGATGATGCATAATCACAGGCTTGTTTGGCTTTTATGCGACCCTTCAAAGCTTTTATTTTATCCGCGCAAATTTTTAATGAATTACGCGTCTTTGATATTTCCTATTAAATTGATAAAATCCGGCATTTAAAAAAGAACCCCCAAATACATATTATTACATAGGTTTGAACAAATTTATAATAGAATACCCGTTTTATTAGTTTTTCTTTAATTGATTAAATCCGAGGTTTAAAGTATAATATACTATGTTTTCACAAATTTGATTACACAATTTGCACTGTTTAATATCCCTTAAAAAGACATTAATGCGTTATCAGAATTTACGTTATACAGAGTTACCGTTAACAGATATCACTTTAGAGAGGTATTATATAGGTTTGATACAAATGACCGCATATACTATCTATACAAAACCAAATGCATTAATGTAATGAAAAGATAGAAAGATTATAATGAACGAAACGAGTCTATATTTATAATTATTTATAATTGCTGAAGAAGGCAATAAAGTAATGAGTTTTTAGGTCAGGGATGGACAACCATTTCCATACTACGACTCAAAAAAAAACAAAATTTATCCATGCGCAAAAATTATAATGAACAAGTCTTTTAAAATAAAGAAATTTGTTGGAAAAATAATAAATTTGGGAATTTAAAAAATGCAAAATGTATAATAAAAAAAATTTAACTGCGGGTCACATAGATATAAAATTAACCAAATAAAGTAATTCAATGAAAAATGAAACGAATTTTCACTTTCGAGAAGAATTACAATTTTTTTATATAAAATTTACTAAACAAATAACAAAGACTATTATAATTTATAAATTTGAAGAAATCTAAATCATTTGGCGGGTCATGTGGAAGGTTTTCGTAGGCCTTAAATGGACCGCAGACTGGTGATTGCCCATCCTGTTAGTTTAGATAAAAAAATAATTTATTATTCTTACTATTGTTTAAAGTTTATTTAACGCAGTTCAGCCAAAAAATAATATGTTGAGCAAACAAAAAGTTAAAAGGTAATAATCAAAGCAATGCAAATGGAACACGTCAGAATTCGTCTCACTCTAGTTCGTGAAAGCAACCTTGATTATCATAAAAAGAAATAATTTTCTTTCATTACATTTTACTTTATATCTTTATAAAAAACAAATATAACGTTATTTTTAAAAATTAATAAAATCATATACGTCGCTGCTGCAACTATACCACACATCATGCTCCTGTATCTTTGCACTATCTGATAATTCGCCAAAAGTGGTGTTTATAAAATCGGCAAAAACATGAGGATGCGATTCCTTATTCATTAGACATAGTAAAAAAGCAACCTGTAAAGTATTTAAATCATAAAATTAAAAAACACTATAATGTATCAACAATACTTCTTTGATATAATTTTTATGAACAGTCTTGTGTTTCATTAACATCACTAGCAATTTGGGAATACAATTCCACTCTCTTCGTAATATGGATTTTCTAAGTAATCTTATAATATACATAGATGAACTCCAATTCATTAAATCTGATGAATATGTTGATTCAACACAATTTCTTCTATAAATATCGATTGATTTATTATCTCGCCGATTTAATACTTCTAATCCTTTTAATAGACATTTTCTATTTACAAATTTTAACTTTCTTTTATCTACCTCTTTAACAAGCAGACCACCTGGTAAATGTTTCATATAGTTTTCCTTCCTTTTTACAATATTCTGGTTTAAAATCTTATTTACAACTTTCTCAACATGTGATAAAATCAAATCTTGGTTCTTTGGCATTTGCAACCTTTTCACCTTCGCATTTGCTTTACTACCCATTTTTAATAGACCGTTGTGGATCACATGTAAACATAAATAACCTATAAATATAAAAGCAGAGGGGAATTTTGAAATGTCAATTCTCATATGCCGTATGTCGATTTGTCTATCATATAAAGATCTTCTTGCGTCTGCGCGAATAAACGATTCCTTACGAAGTAAACTGAATGTAATCGATCATAACAACTACAAGCCCATTTAAATGTTTAATAAATTATCATTAATTAATTTAGATTTAAACCCGGTATATAAGGCGTATTTTGAAAACCCAAAAAGATTGTCCATTTATTAAAACGTAAGAATTAATTTTAATATTTATTGGATCCGACAGGTGAAAAAATAACCGCCATCAGCAAGTCATCGCTACGATAAAAGTGAATTTTCGATCCATGCTAAAAGTAACAACGAAAGGCAATAAATAATGAATTAATTATATATATGCTTTAGAAATGCATGTATGATACACAGTAATGGGATCCACCGTAGGAGGTTCTACATCAAACTCGTAATAGTTGTAAGTCGTTGTCGACTGCTGAGTTAATAAAGGCTCTACTCTTTCGACTTACTACAAGCATTTTAGAAAAGATTCATTGCGTAATTTGGATAAAACTTTTTCGATAATAAACCCCACAGGTTCTTACGCGCCTTAGTCAATTTGTTGCAAGGAGTATGTAAGTTTGATAAGGTGTGCAATTGCTCAACTAATTAAAATTAATATATAAAACAACACTTTTATTAAAAACTTAAATTAGATTTGCATGACTTTTGCAACATGCTCATAACCAGCTTTTATTAAATATTGAAACGCTTTGTTATCCTGAAATTGAATCAATTCAGCGTCTTCCAATAACGCATCTATTGGTGGCAGTAAATTTTGAGCGTCAGCACCTAAAAAATAATTCAAATAAATAAAAGGATTTTTTTGGATTATACACGGTATAAACAAAAGCAGACTTTCAACACTAAGAGTTTAAATAATGATATACATAGTTTTTATGTTGTTGTGATATTTAACGTGCTGTGTGTGTAAAATAATGTGAAAAGCATATTAATAATAAGTTTACGAGAAGTGTGTGATTGGGCGATAGAGGCATGTTTTGTGCCCTGAAATTCAATCGACCTTTCACGTAACGATTAGTTATATTCTGATTCCTTCGTCGTTCAACAAAAAATTTACGCCTAGCTGAAATATAAAATATGATTTTTTCAAATTATAAAAAATATGAAATGTCTAAAAACTTTAAATTTCATACACGATTTCCTCAACTTTTAAGCAATTTCGCGCATTTTTTTTCAAAAATCCTTAAACTCTTGTCTTTTTAAGAGTTTTGCATAGAGTCGCTTAAAAAAAATAACGAAACAAGGAAACAAAAAATGACGATTTGCAACAACATCCTTTGATTTTTTGTCAGTTTTGATAAATGTCAGCATAAAATCGATAGAAACAATAATAATCAGTAACATCTCTCAAGAGTAATTGGGAAATAATCATAAATCAAAAAAATACTGTAAAATCTCGCGGTATGCCTTCAAAAACATCAAATTTCACACATTTTTCTTTCATTTAGTTTAGACGCAATTTTATGCGAGTGGCTTTTAAGCGAACGATCGTAAAGGAAGGGGTAATTGTATAATAATATTACATAAATATAGACAAGGGCCCCTAAACTAAGTAGTAACTCAGTTTCCCTTTTAATGCTTCATCGGCAAAAATGTGCAAATCTGGATAATTTTTTAATCAAGTTTAGATTATAGTCCGCGTGTAAATTTAAGTCCTCGTGTGGCCCGCAACATGAGAAAGGTTGCCCACCCCTGTACTAAACCAATGATAGTGATATTTGTAGAGCGTAATGGACATAATAAATTCGAAGGTTATCGGTAAAACTGTTTTTTCATTACACCCTGCATTATTTAATAAATAATTACCTAAAACAATTGCTAAGTCAGCAATTTTAAACATTAACTTTGTTTGCAATATATCGATCGGTGCATCCAAATTTTTTTCATCCCATTCATCACGCAAAATTGCATTTCGCCAAATCCTTAACGTCAATTCATTCCTTAATTCATCATCATCGATAAACGCTAGTAAATCCAACGCCTTTTTAAATTCAATTTCCGTTGCGTCTTTATACTCCGGACATATATACAGATGAATTAAATCTTTTGGCGCAATGACGGCCGGTTTTAAAACATCGAAGCCAAACTCTTGTAGTACGTAATCGGGGATTGCTTCTTGATATCCAATCACCTCCAATTTATTATCGATATTTTCAATAACGTCATCATCGATCTTCTTCCCATCAGCTAGTATCGCTAGCTTTGCCAAACTGAGCATCGTTTTTTGCCGTGTTACAAATTCTGTTTCTATACTCGCCAAACTCATTAATGTTTCGGCGGCATCATCATATTTTCTATCAAATGCATTCTGAATCCACGATAGTGACGGATGTTGGGATAAGAATTTTCTCAGCTGGTTCAAATCTTTCTTACTCGCTCCAGGTTTTCGGCAACGATCGATTAATTTACCCTGTTTGTTCTGTTGCAGATACCACGTGTAGACAAACTGGTCGAAATCTTCATTGCTGAAACGCTGTATGTATTCGTCTAAACGTGCTTGATTGTTCGTTTTCTCGCAGATCATCACCAAGCTTTCGAATTCGAGATATTTTTCGGCTAGTAAAGCTGCACCTTCCCATTGACTTTCGCGAACTAAATATTTAGTATTAATTAAACAATAATTACTGTTATCAAATAGGCAACTTACTTAAAGGTTCGATTAATCTTTTCCTAACAACTTGATATTGCTTTGTAAGAACATTCTCTTGTGGTGTGTTTCTTATACTCTCCAAATGTAATTTACGACCATCAAGGATGAAATCAATAAGTGACACTAATTGTTGATACAAGAATGTTTTTAAAGTATAATCGGATGTCACTTTAGCGCCGTAATTGTATGTAAGATTTTGCTAAAATTGAAATATTTAATATCTGGAGAGTATTCAAAGTCCATTCCATAAGAAATACGACTATTTTTTTCATAACGCGATCAAACACAACAGTTGCTACCTTCAAAACATACTCAAATTCACTTACAACTCCCGTACAATTTACCACGCTACTTCTATATCAAGACGTCAGCCCAAAAACCAACAATTCTGAGCACAATCGATATAAATATGAACTACGAGAATCTATCAGATAGTTAAGTTTTCAATTAATCGCGGAACATGAAGATTTCAAGCATCTCTCCCTTTTAAAGACATCAAAAATGAATAGAAACGATAATGCATCAAACCACAGCTCCGTTATTATCAAAAATTTCTTCGCTTGTCATTAGATTCGAATCACCCTACACATTCCTGGCCCGGTTTCGGTAAATCTTTTTCAGATTTTTCTTTGTTTTATGAAATTTGATCAACTAATGTTCCGAAGATTGATAAATCGACCATTGCTATATCAAGGCAAATTAAAATTCACAAAAACGCACATAAATCTTAAAGTACGATAAACGAGCTTAAGCTAGTTTTGAAATCAACACCTTTAGTAACCAAATTAGAACTTGTTGCAGTGTATGATCGCGTCAGATAAAAAAGTTATATTTATAACTCATTAGCAACATCATGTATTTGTAAATAATAAATACCTGTGTGAGGAGCGCATCCATTAAACCTTCCTCGCCGGAAGCACTCGTCCATGGCAAATAATCTGGGGCATATTCCAGTGCAACTAACGATGGACTAAATACATTGCTCAGCCTATATTGGGTAATTTCTTTCAACACATCCTAAATTTCAATTTAATTCGGTTATGTGATTACTTAATTATTTCAAATAAATGTTAAAAACCTACCAAAATCACAATATTCGTGTCGTTTAGTAGTTGGGCGACTTCGACCGGATTCAAATCAGAATGCACGGCCTCTTCACATTCATTAACAAGTTCATTAATAACACGATAGATTTTCGATACCTCTCTATAAAATAAATCTTGGTGCGTTAAGCCACTTTTCGGATTTATATCGGTATTGCTGACTGTGCGTTCGATAGCTTTCTGTATTAAGTCGCCATGAAGAATAGCTGATTTTAAGGCAATAGCAGCGACAATTTTCTCTGAATTTTCACCTAATACGGATACCGTCGCAAATGGCGTATTACGAACAGTCACAGTAGATAATTTTCGCCATAAATCAGTGTCTATGAGAAATTTGACGAATGCTGAATGCGCTTTTTGTTTATCTTCCAATTGTTGTTGCACTTGCATTGCGTAGGAGCTTCCTAATCCAACCTGAATAATAAACGAAAAATTAAAAAGGAAATAAAACGTAGAAGTTGATATTTACAAAATACAAGTACATATAGCATTGATAAAAACTGCAAACTATTAAACATTTCAGACATAGATAGTTCGAAGGACGGATTTTTATTCAATTTGTTTTTCTTTGATAATGTGGATTGAATAAAAGTTTCTAAGAAAACGTATATCAAATACGATTAAATATGGACCAAAGGGTTAATAAAGGGCTTGTCTTGGCCCTCCACCTCCACAAAGAAGCGATTCCTTTTATAGCTTAAATCGCAAAAGTCAAAAAATTTTGTACTGGTTTCCTATTTAAACACGATAGCTGATTTATTTAATATTGGTATGGGGTTCAGTACGTTGTGGAGAGTTGGGAAAAGCTATAAAAAATAAACTGTTTCACATCTAACCGCAAATAAAATATTTTAAATGGATAGGCATCTGTTTCAGAACATAAGTTAGAGTGTAAGTTGAGATAAATCAGTTTATGTCACGAAACATTATTATATACTTAAGATTGTTGTAGTTGTCATCCGTGAAATGAGAGGTATCTTCAAACATGTTCGACAATCCATGCCTCTTAAGTGCTATCAAACCATTTATGCATAATCTTAAACACTAATTCTAATGGCATCAGTAATTCTGATCAGTGGTATCCTATACATGCATATACATCGTACAGCCAGTGCCGGATTTCTCCATAAAGTAAACAAGTTATAGTTTAGAGCCACGTGTTTAAAGAGGTCTCCCATTAGGGACTAGTTTTTATGATAGCATAAACATTCTTAAAACGTTTTTCAATATCGATGGTGAGCTCTCAATTGAATAAGCTCACTTTAAACATGTTCTGAAGCTAAAAGTCAATTTTTGAAAAGGTTTGTTTATTCGACACACTGTAGACTTATTTTTATATATTTTATTGAAGAGCCTCAATAAGATCTTAGCTTTGGATCTGGATTTGCTTTAATCAGACACTGAGTACAGCTAACAAGAACTACGAAATTTAATCAACTATTAAAAACCATATTTTTATAATTTAGTAGAAAAATTTAAGCCTAAATTTATATGTTTGCGACAAATTTAGAATTTTTAGTGAAAAAAATTCATTAATCATACCTGCCAGCGATCCTCTGCCTCTTCCAACCACCGTGGATCATTAGCAGGAATATCATCTAACAAATCCTGGCTAACAGACGCCACAACTTTATCCAATGTTGTATCCACACCTGGCAATGGATCTGATATGAATAACTCATTCAATATATCAGTACAAGCGGCCTAAAATTGAGTGAATTTATATAGTAAGCATCTAATGCATAATTGGTTAAATCACTTACATGTTGATTTTTTATGTAAAATACGAATGCAGCTTTAAACTGTCCTACAGTATCCTTGTACGCCGCATACAATTCTTCTGGATTGAAATTGTATAAGCTCAAATTATCTAAACCTGCATCGTTGAACGAGGTTTCAAGCGCTACACTAGCACTTACACTACTCATATTTAAATCGCTCGCCATATCATTATTGGATATAGCTACTAAACCATGATTTCTAGAGAAAAAGACCGGTGTATTGACACAAATTGAGCCGCCTAATAAGAAGTCTTGTGGGCTATTGAACTCCAAACAATCTGGTTCCTCATGCGGTTTAACAACTGTGATATTTCGATTATTGTAAATGTAAGCGGTATTACTAGATAGTAGGAAGCGATAGCCAAGGCATTCGGATGGATCATCCTCACGATACAAGCCGCTTAATTTCAATACTAGGAAATTGATGAATTGACTTGGAGCGGTCGGTGCGTTTGTTTCGAGCGATATTAGGGCATAGTGTATTTGCGGCGACAAATGCATATTAACAGCAGCTGCTAGTAAAGTAACATTCCCGTTATCTGATTGCAAATCCAATATCCATGTATCTGTTTCGGATTGTTCGCCGACGACGTGCTCCCATACCGTTCCAAAGAATCCGTCACGTACTAAACGCGACAAATCGGCAACATAAATTAGCTGCTCTGGCTCATAGTTGGATAATTTCCATTTTTGCAGTGAATGCCCGGCTAATACATAAACATTCCATATCCCATCTTTAAAAGGTACAGCCAAAACACGTACCAAACGCTATAAAAATACTAATTAATATAAAATACTACTCCCTCCGTCCGAATATATGGTATACATTTATTTCAAAACTTGGGATTAAGGAATATAATTAAAATTTCCAGTTATTCTCTTATTTATCTCTATAAATACTAATTTCCTACTAATCAACGGATTGTACTGCAACAGATCACCTGTGTAAAAAATAATTCACAAATTACAAACAAAAAATTGTATGAAAACTTTTATGACACCCACTGTAATTTCAAAATGATAAATTTTAATGAAATTTGTGATCAAGTGCTTAGAAAAAACTTGAATTCAAAACAATTGTCAGTTAATGAGCGTAATGATATTCTGCAAAAATTGTTACAGTATAAGAAAGGCGAGAAATTGCAAAGCGGTGCTATTAATATGCCTCTAATTTCGATTATTACTCTGTGAATAATTTAAAAAAAATAGATTTAAAATCAGTTAAGAATAACTTTAAATCTAATATATTGGAGTACAACTTTGTATAACTTGCAATTTGTATTTATATTCTAAATAAATTCATAGTAAAAATTCAAATGTGTATCATATTTTCGGACGAAGGAAGTACATTTTTTTGTTAATACTACCGTTTCCGCGCTTTGTTCGCTATTGTTTGGTCCAAATATTAACGAAGACATACGCTTGCTCAATCCTCCTAACCATCCAGAAGGCATTTTTAGAGTTTTGCAATTCAAAATAGGACGTCCTGCTTGCGTGAGCGTTTGAACTAATACAATCGTGCATGTTGTTGTTGCTAAAATGCATCCGAGCCCTTCAATTCCTGTTAGACTATCACATTCCTGTCCTTGCAAATCAATATGTTGCTCAATGGATACCCCTTCGTGTGCAATTGTTGGCCAATAACGCACAACTCCTGAAAATTTATTAAATTAATTGGAGATATTCTCCAATGCAATATTCGGCGGCGCGCATTAGACTTGGTATGATCTAAAAACAATGTCTTCACAACATGTTTTTTTTTAATCGTACCAATATATTTTAATTTTAACCCGCGAGTGAGTAAAGCATGTTCAATGAGGCCCGCTCAAGCATTTGGGTTGGAAGTGGCTGAACTAAATCATGCTTAAAATATAGAAAAAACAAACACACAAGTCGCACTCTAAGGAACGGACAATCCGGACTTTTGTCTGAAGCGGCATTTTGACCGTAAATACAAAAGTAGAAAATATCTCTAATCTTTACTTCTTAAAAATACGGGATATTTAATCAATTGTCAAATATTTTACTAAACTAATATTACGAAGACTAAGTTATTAAATTTTTATCGAAAATTTGCACAAAAATATGCTTAGTTTAATATAAAGGCAATTTGCAGAACAGGTGTTGAACACATGTAATGTAAAATTTGGATGTTAATTATTAAGTTAAAATATTGATATCAACACAACTAAATAAATATACACTATTACTAGTTTTCCTATATTAGCTGTAAATGATTGAATAGTATTACCTTCTGGTGAAACAGCGATGCATGATGGAATATTAGTCCCCTTGCTTAAAAATACTGATATCAATTCAGCTCGATGCGCCAAATCGCTTTGTGGCAGTTGTAATTCGTAACACTGATTTGTAATGGTGCCCCGTTTTGGCGTGCCGCTAGCTAATTGTGCCGGACTTTGTCGATATTGCCAGATTAATAAACGTCTTCCACATACTAGCCACGCAAATCCACATTCGGATGAGATTCTGGCTGATACAACAGTATTTCGATCGGCGAATGTTAAGGCTTCTGTGATTAATACTGGCAAGGGTTGCCCGAAACGTTCAACGCAATTCGATTGCGATTTTAGAATTATTTGTATTGATTGCGTTGATCTACCTGAAACGCTCATACGCCTAAAATATAATTAAATTTTTTAATAAATAATTTCAATTTTGAGGTTAGGTGTGTTTACGATGTTTTTCTCAGCGGCACTGTGCTGCGTTTGCTTGATATGTTCTGTCTTGAGCGAGGCGAAAACGGGCTCCTTGGATTGAATAACGAACTACTAAAACTTCTATCCATTATTTGTGGCAATTATTATTGAGTACTTTATTTTAGAAATGCTTTAAATTCAAACCCGCTCTTAACGTTATCGAGCATTTGTGTGAAGGCAGTAAAAATCAAGTTAGCCAATAGTTATGTCGCTAGTGTCAAATCTGTCAAATGTTAATACCAACATGGAAAGACTAAATCTAGAGACTGCATTAATAATTGTTCCATCGCCAATTTTGATACATTGGCGATGTAGTGATGCGTGCATTATGTGTAGCACCATGCACAGTGACTGCATCCCTAAATATTTTCATTCTGTCAGCAGCTGTCACTCCGAGTAAATAAATCACGATCTTCTAGGTTTATTTCTCAAAAACTACTTTTTAATATAAAATGGGTTGTGATGGTGGTACTATACCAAGACGCGATGAATTAGTACGAGTAAAAAAGAAGCCAGAAGCGGTAATAATGCTTGTATAATAAGACGTAATTGTAATAATCCATATTTATAATTTTTAGAAAGATAAAGATTCAGAACTAGCTTTTCAATGGAAATGCTGCTCTATAACTCAACAACCATTGCAAAATCCTATTGTGGTATGTGGCATGGGCAAATTGTACAACAAAGTGGCATTGATTGAAGCTTTACTCAACAAAGAATTACTACCAGAAAGTGCAAAGCACGTTAAAAGTTTAAAGGTTTGCTTACATATATCTTTAAAGAATGTATACATTTACTATATTTTGCTATTTTAGGATGTAAAGAATTTGAATTTAACACCAAATCCAACCTACAAAGGCGAAAACGAAAAGAAAGGAGATTCAAATGAAACAAGCACTTCACCTTATATTTGTCCTGTGATTGGTTTGGAAATGTCTGGGAAATTCAGATTTATAGCATTGTGGGGCTGTGGATGTGTATTTTCAGAACGTGCTCTAAAAGAAATTCAAACTAAAACATGCCACAAGGTAGTTATTTATTATAGATGTATAATGTATAATATAATTACATATATAATAAATAAATTTTAAGTGTCAACAACCGTTCGAAGAATGTGAAGTTATTATTATAAACGGCAATGATGAGGATTTAAGTTTAATGAAAGATCGCATGGAAATTCGACAAATGAAAAAAAAGATGGGCAAAGAGAAAAAAACCAAGGTCAAAGTAGAAGAAACAGCTACCAGTTCGACAGAAATCGTAATTAATCTAATGCCAATCAATGACAGGATGGTGTAATTAAAATTTACCGTTTCAGAAAGCCGAGACTAGTTTCAAACAGCCATCTACATCTACATCTACATCTAAATTGCTGCCATCCAAGCGGCTGGGTGCTGTGAATGGTAAAGCGGATGACGTGCGTGCAAAACGAGCCAAAGCTGATTACAGTGTAGCGAAGGATCCGAACGCGTCAGATGTTTACAAATCTTTATTTACCTCTCACAAGTCCGAAAAGGAACAAACGCGCGCGCATTGGATCACATATAATCCATTTTACAACTAGTATAATTTATAAAATTTATATTGATTGAATCTAAACATAAAATAGAGAATAAATGCTTTTAATTTTGTTTATAATTGAATTTAAAATTTTCCTTTCCACGTCGCAATTCAAATATTAAAATATTATATTTGCAAATTTCGTATTATAGACTGTCAAAGTTATCGTTAATTTATTGTCAATGTGCAATATTATAATGTAATAACATTGTTGATCTAAAATTGCATTTAATAATTGCACTTATAAGTTCTCAGGCGTTTTTACTAAGGTGACCAGATGTACTGCATTCGACAGTGAAGATGATCTATGTATATATTAGAACTTTTATGCATTGCTTTTGAACTTCCTTTCTCTTTAGATTTACTGATTTTACCACTCCGAATAATATTACAAAAATATATCATTATAACTTTTTGTGTATTTTCAAAGTGAATGCCGAATCATTGCAAATAAAATATATAGATACTACCGTGGAGCAATAACAAATCAGGATAGCTTGAAATCTTATTGACTGTGATTTCTTTGAAATTTTAAATGAAAATGATACGGGATTGTAAAAAATATAAACAGAATTATATGTTTCTTTTCAATTATTTTGTAAAGTGCAACAAAGTACTTACTAGTTTAGACTTTAAAAAAACTGACCACCTTATTTTCACACAGAATTTGCAGATTAAACTGTTTTAATACTTGACATACTCTTTTCGTAGTGAATAAAACACTTAATTGTGTCAAAAAAATGTCCACCATGTCCATATTTTATTTATTAGTATATAAAAGATGAATGATTCACCAAGGGTAACTGGCGTCCATCACTTTAATTAATTTGTTGCTTCTTGTTTTCTTGTAGACTAATTGAAACATATGCCTGACAACTTGAGTTTTACTTTTTGTGCACAAATATTTATTATAACAATGCGTTTCGACACATATTTGACACATTAGACATTGTAAGTTTCCTTTTTCTCATAATATATGGTATAGCAAGAGGTGGTAACCAGATTCTTTAAGTTTCTATATTAACTTGTACTCTTGTTACTGAATTGTGAGTTAGATGTTATAAACTTGAAGAAATCTGAGTACAGGCATATAATTCTAAAAAAGCAGCAAAGGAACATCAAGCAAGCAAAAGTTATAAGAAATTTTTGCAATTCTGATAAGAGTTGGATAAATATAAAGCTCGAAAGAATAAATGATAAAATGAGGCATTTTAATAGTCGAGAAACATTTAATCCACGGCTCCACAATTGCTATTAATTCATAATTAATATATTTAATTCCTATTTATAGACATTCCCTGAAGATAAATAGTAATATATTAAAAAGTTTGAAATATAAAAATAAATTCTCTGCATTCACTTCGTTTAACCAAGTCATCGCTTTAAAGTTTCACTGCTCTTCGAAAATTATTTTTCGAGCATAATATTGATTAGTCTATTTAGAGATTTAAAAAATACTAAATGCTATATTTATACCCATTGCTGATATCGTGGATGTTCAAATATCATTAGATTATAAACCTGAGAAATATTGATGCTTTGTATTTATTGAAGTTGAAAGTATTGAGAATGTCGCTGCGGTTATTGATGTTACTGTATTGTTTTTCTACAAAATGAGCCAGAATTGTTTCGAAGGATAATTCGAATGTATTTAACTAAACCTTGAAGAATATAAAGAATAACTATTGCATGACTATCTATTATATAAAGCGCAGTTAAAGAAGTCTAGTTGGATTGCATACAATTATGATCTGTGAGATGAAGTTGATAACATTTAATCGTTTCCGTAATTTACATGTTTTAAACCAAATTGGGGAGGCCAAGCTCTTATATTGGAGTCTCTTTTACGAAAAATGCTCAATATTATGTTTAATAATCAATTTCAATTTGTATAGATTTATAAATGTTAGATTATGTTGAATTTTTGCCTAAAATTATTGTTATCATGAATGATAAAATGTGTATCAAAAATTATACTCACCTTCGACATATTATCAAAGAATATATTAATTATTATTGTAATTATCTTGCAAAAAACTCGAACCCTACACACTCACTTTGTAATCTCAATAAACTTTTTGACTTTGAAACAAAACTTGCGAAAGATAATGTAGCAAGAATGGTTTACCTGCAGATGACGCAAGTCAGATGAACAAATTATAAATTACACGAAATTATTAAAAACACACGATGTGAAAGAAAATAATAATTTTTAATGAATAAAATGAAGTATACTTTCAGGCAAAATGAGTGAACAAGACGTCAATTTGAAAAAAACAAAACTAATTATGCATCAACTTAGCATATTTGGGGTGAAAATGTTTATAGGTTGAAGTATATTGTTATTATCGATAATATGTAGGGTACACAATACCTGATTTTAATATAAATACATCAAATTTAGTTAGATATCTGACATTTTAATGATTAATTTAAATTTAGCGCTCATTTCCACGTTTTCGGAGTAATGATCAAAACTGACACATCGGCGTTCAAGATTGGTGATTTGGCTTAACCAACATATGATTCTTGTATAAATACGCGTCACTCGCGTTTTAATTTAAACTTTTTAATAATTTTCTCTTGAGTTTTTTGTATTAAATTGCCTAAAAATGTCAGGCCAGTGGGAAGTTGTCGGTAAAAAGAAGGATAGAGGTAATAAAACGCTAACCGAAAAGAAACCGAAGGAAAAAAAGAATAATTTGAATGGTGTTAAAGTAGAAGATGTTTGTAAGTGAATTTATCAATGATAACTATTGCAAATCATTCTAAATTTGATGCGATTTTAGTGTCCTCGTCCCAGCTTAAAAATTTGTATACAAACTCAGCGTCCCAAAAGGATAAAGAGAACCGAAAAATTCAGGAGAAAGTAGTCAAGCCGCAGACAAATGGTGCTCCGAAGAAGCCGCCGAAATCGCAGGATAAGCCGAAGGAAAACAAACCGCCTAAAGCAAAATCAATCGATCTAGCATTTAAAGCGGTAAATATGCATAATTTAGCAAATGCTTCATGTGAAAAACGTACTTATCTTATCGACAGATCCAACCGAACACATTAAATGAAATATTCAACAAATATAAAACGCAATTCCCCGAGACACCAATCGTGTGGCTTAAAGAAATCGTACAACATTTGAATATGAACTTAGTTGTAGATATTCCCGATCCTGTTTTTACCAACAAACCGGATCATCATCCGCTTTCAGTTGTAAGTACATGCATATCTCTTCAATCTCATCACATAGCTTGCATGAATGTCCATTTTCTAGGTACCGTCGGCGATTAAAACGGTTATGGAGAAAGCCTTAAAGCAAGCGGGCACTAAAAACTGCGCTCTCTTTTTTGATATTACCTTAACTTCGATGGGCAATGATATGAATAAGAATCTAAACGCTTTAGGCCATAAATTGTTCTTACAATATTTGGCCATTAACAATCCAACATTCTCCACAAGCAATGTCAACAAATACGTGCAAATGATCCAATCCTACCAAAACCGGCCCAATATTGCACTGTCCATTCTATGGGCGCTGGGACACGCTGGAAATAAGAACTTGGCTGTTGGATTGAAAGGTAAGTAATTAGCGTGACCTTGAATTCGTGATAACGTCAAAGAAATTAATTAATTTATAACATTCAAATAATAATTATATAAAGCGAAGCTAAGTAGTCTACAGTTGAATTAGAATTGATATACTTAATCTATAAAATAGCTAAATTATCATTACTACAAGAATGTTTTCGATAAATATCGCACCTCCATCCTTTATTTTGAAAGCGACTAACGAACGACCAGGCGTAATGAAGTTTCTTCCAATGATGAGCTTAAATTAGATCTTGAACATTTAACTAGTGATTTTAATAGATTGAAAATGTTACGTTTGGAAATGAATTTGCTATCGATTTTGATACAAGACATCGTAGATACACAACGAGTTAAAGCAGGATCTTTTATTTAAAACGATTAAAATCAAGACACACGAATATTATAATTTAGTATTGTTTTTGACGTTTTATCTATCAATAAAAACAAAAACACGCTTTATAGATCGAAAAGTAAAAATCAATAAATTAATTCCAAGTGACTTGATTTTAATTTCATTTAAATATAGAGGTTGCGCTTTAAGGCCTCATTTCCTAGAAAATGTAGTGCAAATCACATTACCTATCCTCAAATGTATACGGTACAGAAAATAGTGAACATCGAAATAAGCAATTTGAAACGAAATAGATGTATAAACGCGCAATTTCGTGTCATTTACCCAATTTTTATGCTTAGTCAAGGAAATCAATTTAACATAATTATAATTTAATAACATTCCATTCATTATTTTATTATGTGCTTAAATATAATGCAAAACAAAGTTAATAGAAATAAAATCGGACACATTGACAAACAAAGTAAAACTACTTATACAGAAATAAAGATTATTTATCAAAATCTTGGTGATAAGCAACTACTACCGCTTTGGCAATTCGCAGAATTTTGTTAATCGGTGGGAATTGGGAATGTTGCTGCGTCGTGCAAACGCAATTCGCAAAAATGTTTACGAATGTAAACAATTAAATTATGTAATAAATACCTCACCTTGCCGTGTTGACATAAATAAAGTTCTTTATTTAGTTTATTAATCATATTAATTAAAATGATTGTCAACGTGTTTTTTTAAGTTTTACCAACGAATGTTGTTCCCTAATTTTTCGACATGACAAAAAGAGACAAGATGTTTTAATTATTTTATTTTTTGCAATGCAATATATCTAAAATTTGTCTCAAATCTTTGTCGTTGTCTCATTTACTTTCCTAAAATGTAAATAAGCAGTGAAATCGCGTTTAAATAAGTTTAAACAATCTGTTCAGTAGCATTCGACTGTTAGCAAACGTGGCAAACGTTTTTATCTATATTCTCTCGCTATTCGTGAACAAATAAATGCACCTAACAGATACGCTTAGATACGTAAAGGCAATCATTGCTTGTTACTTTCGCTATTTCTTGAGTCAGGCCGAAAAATTTTGATACGATTCTTGTAAAAACAAGTCGGGGATAGGTGTACAAATAGCTCCCAAATCATATCGCAAATTATTTTATTGTTTAATTAATCTGTAAATAGAAGAGTTGTACAATGGAAAATTACCACCACAGCTCAAAAATGTTGAGTTTTGTCAGCTGTATTTAATAGTACCTGCAGATCCAGTTGATAAATTCAATATATCGTTGAATTTTGTAATACTTAACTGGTTGCATTCATGATATTTTACTGGGAGGTCGAGCAAATATCATCTTTCAAACCTAAATTTTTCGACTTTATTAGTATTCCAATGAGGTTTCCATTAATAAAATATTAGCCATAATAAATACATCCAAGCTAACCATCAGAATCCTTGTATGCCTACAAAGTTATTTCTAAAATAAAACAAAAGTCTGTAATAGTTATTATACGAAAGAATATTAATTTATAAAACATCAAATCGTAGTAAGGTTTATAAATTAATTTATAATGAAAGCCTTTTTAAGTAAATAGATTTTTTGATTGGATTCACAAAACAATTTCAGAAAGTGTGCATTTAATTTTTGTTAATTTATCAAAAACAAACTTTTACTACTTTCTCTGCAATTATATGTGGTAATCGGCAAATTAACTCTGATTAATATCGAACAATAAAAATTGTGTTAGCATTCAAATAGTTTTTAATTGGAATTCCACATCAATTTGTGATACATGTTATTGTTATTCGGCACATCGTAAATATTTATTTTCTACGCTAACTCAATTTTCAATAACAAAAACAACATTCGCTGATTTTTCCCTGTTTATGTATTCGACGTAATAAAAATGATTGTTTGCACGTATTGCATTATTGCATTAATGAAATGAAACAATACGTGTACAGTAATCGATAAGAAATTTGAATTGGTTTATTTTAGCATTAAAATTTTACATATTAATTATATTTTACACAAAGGAAATTGTGGTAATAGAATGCATATTTTACTGTGGCCTTGACAAAAAATCGCTCCAAAAATATTAAAATTTATTGGAATTTTTTTTTCACTTGTTTGTACAAATTTGATATTTTCCATAAAAATGCCACCTAACTTACTCTTTTAATATGTTCGCGATTCTTAAACGTTAAATCTATGAAAGATTATTATCTTTACGATGGAAATTTTTGGCGATTTGCATCAGTTATCTTTCATTAGTTGTCAGCGTTGAAAATAATTTAAAACCATCGTCAAACTTATTCGAAAACCAGTAGAACGCAATTCTCCTCCATTTTCAGACAATAATGATGAAGCTCGATAAAAAATTTGATCGGCAATGATGATAGAAAAATCGGAGGAAAGTTGTAGAAAATTTACATAAAGAAAAATCCATTTAAAATTGTAAATTTTGGAAACCATCAGCCAGAATCATTATTCAAAAGTGAAAATACTTCTCAAAATTTGGAATAAACATAAAAACAACAAGAAAATTTAATAATTTGTATAAATTAATGAGGGTCGCCAGTGACCCATAAATCGGAAGTTGCCCACTGTCGATTTAGAACACAATATCGAATATGGAAAGCTTGGGGAGACAATTTTCAATGTAGGACACTGGTCGCCTTAACGAATCTATTCCTACGTATTTATTTACTAGTAAATATGTATAATTTCGCTAATTTTCTACATCGAACATTACATTGTTTGTTAAGACCACCTCTAGATTAAGGTTTTGTCTCGTTAGGCTGCATTTACATCACCCAAAAAAGCATATCTAATGCTGATAGCAGTAGGTTTTTGTTGAATTGACTAATAAGCAATTTTAATTCAATTTTACTGAAAAACTATGCCTATGAACTATCATAGTATTTGGAAGTTTCCGTAAAAATGCGTATAGTATGAAAGAAGACTTAATTTTATATAATATTGTTACCACCTCTTAGAGTACCATCACAAGAAATTAAAATGAAACGATAATTTGTCGGCAACGCAAATATTTTTATATAAATGGTAACGCGTTTCGTACCGGAACCGAAGTCGAAACAAAAAAAATACCGTTATTTTACCTGAAACGAAAGCGAAACAATATTTTTTACAAAACGAAAACGGAAAATTGAAATGAAAATAATATGTCGGCTATTTCGCGTTTCAAAACTGTACTGGAAGCGAACCGAAAATCGAAAACATTACCTGAAACAAAAAAATTTACACAACGAAAACGAAATCCGAAACGAAAAAATTACGGTTCCAAGCCCTAGTCTAAATTGTACAGCTCTGGAGCATAAAACAAAACAGCGATAAATGGGGCTTGTTGTTATATATGTACTTACATAGAAAGAAACAACAAAATTTCAAAAACTAAGTGTTAAGCGGGGGCCGCGTTATGCAGGCTATATCTTTACTTACAAGTATGTATAGTTAGACGGCATTGCGAGTTTTATAGCGAATCAACGTTAAATGAGATATAGCTATACATATTTGTGTTACCGATAAATAATTCCATTATTTTAATTTCTTCAGACTTAATTTGTTACAATACAATTTAATTTACAAATGATTTCTATTGCAGTATTCCAAGATATTATGTATCCCTTCATCGAAACGAAGAACTATTCCCACTTTGTGATAAAGTATCTTATTAACTTAATTAAGAAGCACAGTGAGGATGGGTCGATAACGCGCGAACAGTATCTATACCTTACGAATATTATCTACTCGAATCGAAAGAATTCGCATAGTGATTTAAACAAGGAACTAAACGAGACTGTTCCTCTGCTTAACGAATTTGTTACACGTAACAGTGATAAGCATTACACGTTCATTGAGCCATTCTTGAAGAAAATTGCTCAAACGCAAAACAAAGCCTTCAAGAACAATTTGTGCCACGTTCTAATGGTATGTTTAGAAAAAGATGCAAATTGTTTGGGTACCTGGGGTAAGATATACGTCAAACACTTGCCTGGAAGTGCTGTGTTATTAACTAATATAGGTAATATAAACATTTTCCTGTAAACATAATCATGATATCTTACTGTTTTGCTGTTGTTGTGTGTTAAAGAACAAAACTGGAAGACTGCTTCTACTAAAATTAACAAAAAGGCGTTCTGTGAGTTGTTGAAAACCTACACGGCAACGAACGATGAGCTGTTATTGAAGAAGAAGAAGGAGGAAGGATTGAATGAGTGTGTTGCTGCAGTTAAGGTAATTAAATCTTTTTATTTTTTATTAGAAATTTTAATTGATACATCCAGATACACTACATTAGAAACTATTCTTCCTACTAATATGAAGATGGCGCTTGTACATCTAAAAATTAATAATTTTTACCCAATGCAATTAGATGCAGGACTTTCCTTTAATTGCGGGAAAAGAAAGTTAATGAACGCATTTGTGCTGTGCTAAAAGCGATGCATTATTTTACTCATATGTTGATAGATTCTTTTTGTAAGCGAACGTATTGTCGGTATTGTGAATTTAGTTTAGCTGCTACACGCATAGAAACAATTTCTGTGTGTGGACTTTTGACCCATCGAAATTACGCTTAAGAAGATAACGATGATATAGCATTATATATTTGCAACGTGCACTGAAATCAATTTTCGATTGTTCGTTTTAAATTTCACATACGAAATTTTATTAATCGATGTCACTCGCTCATGCGCCCTTCCACGAAAGATAAACGGTTTTCTATACAAACTGTGAACACGGTTGCAATTTAACGATTTTTAATCCATAACCTGAATAAGTATTTTTAATTTTTATTAGTTGACTGTGTAAGTATCAATTGTTTTCACTTGCATATTTAAACGATTTTGCTTGACGAAAATGTCTCTCCTTTTTTGACATTGTCTCATTTTTACAGATAAGTTATTAACACAATTTTACAATATTTTTACAGAAACTGCAAAACAGAATGGCACACAAAACCAAAAAGGCACGATTCCCATATAAATTGCTCACATTTTTGGCATTCGTTATATGTGGTTTGCTTGTATTGTTTGATGTGAAACACAACGGAAGTTGGCATGGTAAGTACGCCCGCAAAATGAAAAAAAGTGATCTCTTTTAAGTGTTTGTGAAAAAATTCTTCCAGATTCAAAAACGTTAAAAATGCTTAATCAATCCGGTGTTTGTGATTATACGCACAAGGCACTAGACAGAGCAAAGGAGGGCACGTTGTGGGTACACAGTCGTATCGAGGAACGGTTTCCAGGTGTTACTGAAGCAACCGTTGAATTTACAACACCTTACATTGAATTGGGACGTGATTTGTGTATAATTGTATCCAATATGGCTGGAAATGTTAAAATTGCGATTATGGAAAAGATTCCAATCATTTGTGATACGGTAAGTGCAATACTACAATTCATTTTGCTACATTTTATTGATGGCTTCATTGTTTCAGATTGATTCGTATGCACCTGGTTTGTTGGAGCAAACACAAAAGGCAGCTAATGATGCATGGACGAACGTTGTTTATTACACTGAACAAGGAAAGGAATATTTGATGAAGGAAGTTTTTGTGTAAGTGTTTTTTTTGTTTATTTTACTCTCTAATGTTTAAAAACAATCACAACTAGTCTAGTCAATTTTATCGTACTTGAAAATACATATTTGCAAGATAAAATAGTTATGATTCACTGATTATATAGATCATGCAATGATAAATTCCTTCGTTTGAAGAAAATTAGAAGGGAAAGTGTAATTGCACTAGGAGACAGGAAAATGTGACAAGTATGTCTAATTTTTTTATCAACTACTAAAAACAAAAGTTTCACATTTGATCAGATTGACTCTTAAGTGTATTGATAAAATAATTAAAGTGGATTGATAAAATTGTTATATGCACTTCAGTACTTTTTGGGAAATACGCTCAATATAATACTAGTTAAGGTTAAATTCTTTGTGACGTGCCTAATTATGATTTGTCGTGCAATTGTGGACGACCACACAATTATGAAATAAAATTTATTTCTGTTGAACACGAGCCCGATATGATGTTAATTATCTAATTAACCAAATTGTTAATGTTTACATATCATTATCTTGTAGATTGTTAAAATCATAAATATGTATTTTATACATGATTAAGTCAAGCTGATAGTATATTGTTTTTGCAATAAAAATATTGAGCGAAATACGCAATCAGTTTTTCCTACAAGAAAAACTATTTAATACTGTTGTTTCTTGATAATGAAATAACTGGTTATGTGATTGTTCAGTGTGAAGGTCGTCAATAAATGCAGATATGGTTTATTATTATTTTTCCAGCATTTTTAAATCATTACCGTTTCCTATGTTATTTGAAAAATAATAACAAATTCGCAAGAATTTTTATAACCGTATTGTTTTGTTTTATAGCGGAAAAATGGCACCGGAGGAGATGAAAAAATTTGTGGAATTATATACCAACCAATTTATGAAAACTGTCACGGAATACTATCATTGGGTTTATGAAAAAATAGCAACAGCAATCAAATAATTAATTATTTTACAATAGGTTATTTTTATATTCATTTATCAAAAAAAAAACATTCAATCATTATCAGTTGAGATTAGTTCCATTTATTATTTTTTTTAATTTAAATGAAAACCTATGTATATGTGGATGGTGGATTTTTTTGTATCATTGGCCATGAACATTCCGTTTTTTTCTAGTTAATTTTTATGTAACAGTAAATTTGTTATAATATATACTTTTATTGAAATATAATTCAACATTTATTATTAAAAAATAAGCTCGTTGTATTTTTGTAAATCACATTCATTAATACATCGGGATTCTCCTTTTTTACAGCAGCGATCACATCCAAAACATGTCTGAAATCGATAAATGATTAATTAGCAGCAGCAGGTGTGCATAAGTTCTTAGCAGTGGTCGATTTTAGTTTTAAGAGGGGAGTAGGCGTTATACAGTTTAGAGGTCCTTATATTTATGGTACATAAAAGTGATGTGATAAGCCACATTTTATCATTTTTGCATTAGGATACTAAGTATAAATATGTTAAACCATGGGCACAACTACATCTTTTCCAATTGTATTTCAGAATGCGTCAATATACATGCATAAAGCATCAAATGGATTATATTTTATGTATTCTGCAACTCTCTATAATTAATGTAAAGTACATTTGATACTTTATAAATTTATATCAGTAATCTGTAATAGAAATGATAAATCTAAAATACAAGTAGAAAAGGTGTAGAGACTTTTTACATACTATATTTTCTGATTTTATATTGTTTTTTATCAAAATTGTCTAATAATTAATTTTAAATATCTCAAGTGTAAAAAAGATTTTTTTTCCATTTTAAACTAGTATTTGTGGCTTATTATTGTCTAACAATAAACCCTTTCTAATACATAGGTACTACTCACTTTACGGTCAACCAAATTCTGAAACTCCACACTTTATATGTCAGACTTGAGGGTTTATTATAATAGTCTAATAAATTTGAAAAATCAAAAAATCGAATAACATTGTCAGAAAGGATAAAAAGTGTAAAATTTAATATTTTTAGACTACAGGATGAATTAAAATTACTACTAAATCTTAGAGTAAGTATAATATATATACAAATACAATTTTTTGAGATTTCAATTAGAAATAATTGTTTTCAGGGAAATTGAAATACAGCTTTTAAACTAAAGTGAAACGATTCTCGATTCTGGATGGACTAGTCAACTCTGATAAAGATCGATTTGATAAGAAATAGTTGCCTTTTATCTATCAGGAAAAAATTAATCAAAATAAAAGTATTGAGAGTAGAGTTCAATTTTTTAGATTAGTAGATTAGCAGTGTGAAATTTTAGCGTTTCTTTCCAGAAAATGTTAAGTTAAACCCCCTCGCCACACATTATGGACTGACAAATAATTGCTGCAAACTATTGAAAAATATTATAGCAAATTTTCATATTTGTGCAACTTTTACATTTTTAGTCTAATTTTTTTTATTCAAAATGATCCAAAATACGGTGTTTGGGATAAAGTGCGTGAAAAAATGAATAAAAAGAATTAAAATTAGAATTAGAATTAGACGTTTTTGAAATCATTTTTATAACTCTAAAACCACTATGTTCTCATCAGAAATTCGTCGCTTAACGACACAGACATTGGAACCAAACTAGCGTAAAGTGAGATATATTATATCTGTGCAGTAAACTATTTATTTTATTTTTTTGCCTAAGAAAATCGCCTGTACAACTAATGCTAAATCTGCAACTGTTTCTTAGACTTACTGAATATTGGCCGGCTCATTACGACTCTTCACCTGCGAATTCACATCCCATTTTTCCTTCTTCACGCTTGCAATGAAATGTTCCTTGTTGATGAATTTATAACCAGCATGGCTTGGTCTTATCTCGCACCAAGGACAATCAGTTTCAATTAATATTTTATCGGCAGGTATTTGTGCAACGCATTCCAGATTTTCATTCGTCTTTAACGAGCTGAAATCACACCGTTTGTGTTTATCGTTAATTTAATTGCTTAGTTTTTTTACCAGCCATTCAATCCGATGTAGTAGCCTAAATCAATAAAGCGTTTCGCGTCATCGAAACTACCGTCAAATGAGTGCACTACACCTTGATGCTGGTATTTAGCGAGGATATCATATAAATCAGTCGCGGCATTGCGGCAGTGCAAAAATAAAGGCAGCTTGTACTCTTCCGATAGCTTCAATTGCATCTCAAAGTACTTTTTTTGAATGTCTATTGGGCAAAATTGTACTCTATCATAATCTAAACCGCATTCACCGACAGCCACAACCTTGTTCAAATTATTCCTAATTACATTACTTAAATTATCGTAATATTCTTGTGGAGTGGTATTGTTTTCAAATTCCTGGCATCTAGTTGGATGGCATCCAACTGTAGTAAATAAACGCTCTAAAATCTTAGCTCAATGAATAATTATCCTTAAGTAGCTATACTGATTAAGTTACCATCCTCGGCAGCAATATCTAAAGCAGCTTTGCTTTCTTCAAGATTACCTCCCGTAATAATCATTTTGCAAAGCCCTACCTGCCAACTTCGCGCAAGCACATGTTGCAAATCTTCCTCATGCTTTTTGCTTCCATTATAAATGCCTTTGTACATTAAATCAGTTAAATTAGCTCCAATATCTATAAATATAAGCAATTCAGCAACCAAACATATTTCTAAACATTTTTAAAAAATACGCACCTATAAATTGCTTCATTTTAGTTCTAATTGCAGTCATGTACACCAACACGCTCTCAATTTATTATTAAAAATGAAACGGTGCAAATATGTTAAATAAACGTAAATTATTTGGTTTTTTTTTGTTATTTTTTGCTGTATTCGTGTTGATTCTGCAATATTTTATGAGTATTTTATCGAAATCGGAAAGTGAGGTTAGAATCGCCAGCAACGATAATTATGAATCAAAAATTTTAGATGAATTCCACAATTTACCAAGGACTTATTATCAAAAAGTAACTAATTACGATCATATCACTGAAACGTTTATAAAAAATTTTAAAGCGCACAAATTTACACCCAATCTACATTTGTTATGGAAGGAAGTTAACGAAGCGATAAATAAAACGAATTTATTTTCGTATGATCAAAATAACTTAGGACAAACCATTAACGCACTTCAGTATGCTAAAGTGATAAAAGCTGATTTAGATGTACGTGGTACACAATTAAAATTACTACTAAGTCTCGAAGTAAGTACACAAATATAAAACTGAAATTTGTAATAAAAAATCGTTTTTCAGGGAAATCAAACTGTAGTTTTTAAGCCAAAATGGTATGAAATTGATAAGATTATTGAAGGACCAGTCTACGCTGGAAAAGATCGATTTGGTTCGGAAATAGTTGCATTTTATCTATCAGGAATTTTAAACAGACCATTAGTTCCAATTTCTACACTTCGTCGTATTAATCTACAAAAAGAAATACTTCCTGTAGCTTCTAGACAATTACTTAAAACTAGTTTTCAATATAAAAATTCTACTTGTATTTATGGACAATGTTATTATTGTAAAAAAGAAGATCCTATTTGTGATGTTAAAGGATATCTGACCGGAGCTGTGATATTTAATTTAGATAATAATTTAAAAAGTCATAGGTCCCCTTGGCAGCGAACTTATAAACAAAGTAAGAGAGCTCTGTGGGAAACTGAAAATAATTATTGCAGGTGGCGTTTTAACTTATTTTCAATTATTTGCATAATCAATAACAACGTATATCGCTTTTTGTAGAAGTTTAGCAGGTAAATTATCAAAACTGAGATTATACGACTTAATAGATACTGCAATATTTGATTTTCTAATTCAAAACGGTGATCGGCACCATTATGAAACGCTAAACGATCGAGTTATTTGGATAGACAATGGTAAAGGCCTCGGAAATCCGAATACTCATTTCATTGACATCTTGGCACCGCTATACCAATGCTGCATGTAAACAAATCAGTTTACAACAATTAGAATGATTTATTAAATAGAAAATTTATTTTTAGGATACGTAATGAGACGTGGGCTAGATTACAATCGCTCTCAGGGGGTTTGTTAGCAGAGTCTTTAAAACGAATGCCGCATATTGATAATATCGTCACTAAAAAACATTTGAACGCCATCGAAGATAGATTATTAATTATTTTTGCTACAGTTGAATATTGTAGGAACAGAAATAAAGGAAAACATAATTTATTTTAAAACTAGGTGTTTTATTATTATGCCTACGAATAAATAACAAACAAACATGTTACTTTGTTAATTCGTTGTATAGTTAAAATCTTTTTAGTTTGAACACTTTATTATATCTATGTTACTTACAAAATGTTTAATACAGGGTGTGGCAGAAATCGCTTCTACATTTTAAGAGTTACCGTGGGGTTTCCATTACAGGCAGCTGTTCCATAAACGTCTTAATATAAAATAAAAATAGTTATTTTAGATTTAAGTGATTGACTTAGCATTATTAAGTACGCATCGAAACTGGTGTGGTCGCATCTGTTTCATCTCCAGTTAGTAGGTCTTTATACAGATAAATTTTGTTGGCTTTTTGCGACCTTACAAACTATATAAATAAGTGATTCTTTGTACAACTCTCTACTTGTTTCTCCTTTTCTTCTGGAGTTTTGAATTTGAAATATATCCAAGCAATTGGCTATCTATTGTATATATGGTACACGCGGTGACAAACGAACCCGAGCGATTTTCAAAGTGTATCGCCTTATTGAATTAGCCATTCCAAAAAATTGTCGAAGGGCTACTGAAGTACATCTTATCAATATTTTGTTAAGGAAATAACCGGTTCCTTAATCAATGCCATTACATATTAAAGTTAAAATCATCATCAAAAAGTATTACGAAGTGGTGCATAGTAAGAATTAAGAAAGTATTGGCACAAAATGAAAGATTTTATTTTGACAGGTTGTTCCTCAGTAGTTAAAATGACATATTTTGGAATGCCCAATTCCTATATCTTATTTATTTTTATTGACGGTGTGGCCAAACCTTGCTAGAAACGTGAAGGGCCAGGTTTGCTTATAGCGACTCGGCTTCATTTGTCCCAACGTGTATATAATAGGTTTGTTTTTTATTCCAAAATGTTCATAAACATGCACAATTTGTGCAGTTTGTCTGTTTTTTATTCCCCATGCACGCAAATTTGACAGCTTTGACAGTTTGCACCGTGTTCTTTATTCCCCTCGTTTTTGCAAAGTTCAGCTATGTTCATGAACACATTCGAGAATAGGTGCAGCTTTTCACACATGTGCAGTATCTGTCATTTGAATGGTTGCCAAATTTAAGATTGTCTATGCATTGCTGTTCTATATCATTTATATATTTTGTGAACAAGTGTCAACTATCACAGCGCCACACTGCACCAACGGCACATAGAGGAAACATGTGCATGAACATATGTTCATGTTCAGTGGAATAAAAAACAAACCCAGTATAAAAAATCTTCGATACTGATTTCCACAAAACTAACATTTGTTCTTGTCACTATTTAACATAGCCTCTTCAAATATTCTTTAACATTTTTTTATATAATTTAAAAGCTATTAAGTTGTCGCCATTATGAAGCAGCAGAGTTTTATTGGCCGCCCTATATATAATATATTAATCGGCAACTATTTATTTCGAAAGCATTCAGCAAAAAGATAAATCGCTAATCAATCGTTTATATTTATCTCAGATCTGGTATCTTTCTCTATTATATTTCCGTTTCCAACTTTGAACGAGCACATACAGTCGATTTTTTTCTTCAGTATGTGTGTGTGTGTGCGAATTGGAGTTGATTTATGAACGCTAAATAATTGATTTCGTTACGACTACCACTTAAGTGGTAACTAACTTCACGAAAAGTTAAAATTTTAACTTTTCGTGAAGTTAGAACAACATCGGGTACCTTGCCCTGCCCTCCACACCGATACCTTTCCCCGAATCATATAGATTATTTTCGTGTCTTTTATGTCTAATTATCGTGCGGCCGAACTATTTTCATCAAGATTGATCGAACAATGTTTCAGCGCCATTGAAACGCGCTCAAGGTGAAGGTTTTTTTATATTGCATTGTATTAATGTTTATATGCCATTATATGGTAAATCGCTTACAAATTTTCGCTTTTAGCTTAACGATTTTTTCCAAGATTATGTCTTCGCCCCATCGCATGCCGTTTTTCTGTCGATCAAACTGATTCGAGCTTACGTTAATTTACGTTTTGTGTTTGTTTTTTCAGCGCATCGATTTTGATGGTGGTGGTTGTTTTTCGCTCGACAAAAATTTGCATTGCTGCCAGCTTATCGAATTGTTTAGATCAACGTTAATTAAAATTGTTGTTAATAAATTGAAATCAAACTGATAATGGCCGTTTTATTACGCTATAATTTCTGCAGTAAACTATTTTTTGTTATAATACATACACATTTATGTTCGCATGCAAATCGTAAACATTTTCCAAAAATATCACATTTCATAATAATTCTGTTATTTCAATTAATAATTGTGTAATGTAAACTATCCTTTACGCTTTCTAATTAAATAAAATTAATTTGCTTTCGATGAGAAACTATAAAACATTCCCTAATATAGATTTCATTAAGAATGATCTAACAAATTTATTTTGTTTAAATAATGAAATTTCTCCAACCCAAATATTTCTATTTCAGCATAAATGCACATAGCACGAGCAAAATTCATAAATATTTAATGCCAGAATAACACCAAAACAACGATAATACACATCAAAACTAATTTAATCAACTTTCTTTACGTTAAGTTTAACATACGAGGACTGTCTGTAAAATAAGGGCATTTTATTTATTAAATTTTTGTTTTGTATGTTTCATAACTATTTCAAACATTATCATCTTTTATCAGCTGCTAACGAAATTGCCGAGTTTAAAGTTACTACCCAAAGTATCCATACTCAGAGCCCAATTTAGCAAGAAACAAAGCCTGCTATGAATTGGGGCTTGCATTACTAAAAAAGTAATAATGTGGTGCTTACTCAACAGTAATGCAATCTTCAATATGCTCTTAAAACTCTGAATAAAAAATTTAATTATTCCTTAAACTTTTAAAATAATGAAGTCATCCTATAAACTTGTTTGTAAAATTGTTTGAAACCTTAACAAAAATTGTTAAAAATAATGAAAAAACAGTCTAGGATTAGTACAATTTTGATTCAAACATGCAGAATTATTTTTAGTTCAAGATAATATAAGGGACTTCTAAATAATACTTTGCCCAGGGCAAGTGAAGGTCTAAATTAGGCCCTGCCTATACTTATATTGGGTAGATACGAGAATTGTTTTTAAATTTTTCCAAGAATTATTCACTTATATTTCATTTTTTGCTATTAATTTGATATATATCTATATAACAGTTATTCCCATTTTTTCTGTTGGCAATCTACTAACAGTAACGACTTACAAATTGATTCATAAACATAAAATTGAACGACAAATTACCTATTAGGAATTGCTGCCATATATATTATTGTTGTTTATAATCCTCTATCTATCGTTTGCTAGCTTGAAATCGGCAGCTAACATACCAGGCTTATCCGGTGTTTAATCTACGAATTAAATCCACATGGTACATTTTGGGTCTTTTTTAATCATTCATTAGCATTACAAGACTTTACTTAGCGGGCTTTCCCAGTATATAACTACATAATATCCCAATGTTTTTTAATTCATACATCAGATTTCCTGAGATGAGTTTGAAATTGCAAATCGAAAAGTACTTGTCTTATTTTTAATACCTGTGTACGGGAGTTGTTTTAAAGTAAAGTCCATTTCCTCAAAAAACTTTTTGCACATCTCTTAGCATCGTCTGCGAGATTGATGTATTCAAGAAAAGTATCAGATTTGTACCTATATTGAAAATATGCAAGTTATATTTTTAAAGTATCTAAACAACTTTTCTTCATCAAATGAAATTTTTCTTTATTGCCATCTTTAATCTATTAACTCCAAGAAATGAAATTACTTGCGTGGTTTGACTTAATGTATGCCATAAATAATTTGCTTCTTATAAGTCATTTCTATAAAGAGAGACACAATGACCGTATTTCACTGACAATAAGATACACTTTTATTAAATTGAATTTAAAATTTAGGTTAGACTTATACAAAAATTAAAGTGCGTCTTAAAATCCATAAAATATAGTTTAGATATGCAAACAGAAAAAAATGTAGGTAATAGTATTTCTCGAAAACCATGAAACTCGTCAAATAATTTACTTCTTTTTATATGATATTTCTAAACACAAGAACAATTACCATTATTTTACGGAAAATAAGAAGCACTTTTTATAAATTACCGTCAAAATTAATTTGCGACTTGCATCTACTACTGCGTCTTATAAAACATAAAATGCGGTAGATGTACAATCCGGTAGCTCTTAAAAAACATGAACCTCTTTTATGGTCCAAGCCGCAACAGTAGCTTATCGGCCACTGGTAACTTGAGCCGTAATCCCTTTTGTGAGTAAATTATATAGAGCGGCACATAGTTGAATCAGTTACATGTATACGCTGATACACAGTGTAAAAATGTAATTGTGCTCTCTAAACTACTTAATTAGGCCCAAGCCGCACGAGTCACTATTCTTAAGGGGTAAGGCCACTCTAGGATTTTCAAAAAATGCCTCACTTTGACAATTTATTCTGGGAGTAAGGAAAAAGGAATAGAATTTTGCTCTTTCAGACTTTATTAAGCATGTAT
>JARJDW010006054.1:0-10395 GCA_030264715.1 Adinopsis sp. GC000173 | reverse complement strand
AGATCGGCGCGCTCCGGCCCGCTGAGGTAGCGCTGCTGGCTGAAGCGCCGCTCTAATTCGAAGACCTGCGCGTGGGTGAATGCGGCGCGCGATCGCTTCTTGCGTCCTCCGCCACCGCCGGCGCCATTCGATTGGTGCGGCTCGCCGCGCGATCCGTCGGGTGATTGGTGGCCTCCGCCCGCGCTCGCCAGATGATGCACCAAGTCGGTGGGAAAGCCGGAAAAGCTGGCGCACTCTGTTCAAAACGAAAAACAATCATCAAAAATAAAATTTTTACGTTCAATGAATGACTTTAAAGAATTAAACTGTCTAAATTTCTTTTTCGACTCTATTTTAACTCAGTTAACGCTAAAAAATCGCTTAGAGAACGTTTAGAGGACGTTTTTATTCTCAAATGTGACAAAAATACGTGGGTGGTCCGAAAAGTTTAAAGCTTTTTTTGTAATTTTTAGTGCAGCTTCAAATTATTTTTTAGCATCACCACCGTGCACTTAAACCGAAAATTTTTAATGGATTTTCTTTGCGCAGGAAATTTTTGCGACTTTCTTCTTTGATTTTTCTTTAATTTTGGCATTTTCCATCAAAATTTTTAAGAATTTTCATTAAAAATGATGGAAAATAGTGAAGAACGAATGTTCTTCACTATTTTCTATAAAGTTTAATGAAAGTCGATAAAAGATTTGATGGAGAATGCCAAAGACCAAAGAAAAATCGGAAGAAAGTCGCAAAAATTTCCTGCACAAAGAAAATTCTTAAAAAATTGTCGATTTAAGTGCACGGTGGTGATGCTAAAAATTAATTTGAAGCTGCACTAAAAAATTTACTAATTAATTTTAGTTTTTTGACTCTTTTAACTCAGTTAACGTTAAAAATTCGCTTAGCAAACTCTTTTACACTACATATAATGCGCATTTCTGTGTAATACGTTCTTATCAATGCACTTGAAGATGTTTTCATTCTCTAATGTGTTATGTCTGAAGTTAAACAGTGAAACAGTTTTACCTCCTTTTTATTTAATAAAATTTGCTAATTAATTCGCTTTTTGAGCTTATTTTATTTTTTTCTCGCTTATCTTATTGTGCGTCCTTTTAGCTCTTCTCAAAGTTTGCATTGCTTTTTTTGTATATATTTTTGTAATGATTGCAAATCACTGCTGTTTAGTTTACATATATTTTAAAGTTAGTCAAAATATAAGGAAATTTATAGTACAGCTTCTCAACTATGCGCATTATTTGCAATTTTTCGTTCTTTTTTGCCTGTTTTCCAAGATTCTTCACATTGTTCTTCAACTTTTTTAACTTTCTTCACATTTTAACGTGTTATCGCATTTGTAGTACTCAAGAAAAAAAATCTGAAGAATGTAAAACGGAGTGGAATTTGTAATAACAAGCAAAATAATGCGCAAAATTGCAAAAAAAAATTTTTAAAATTGAAAAATTGGAATAATACCGATTGGATTCAAAACTTATCGACTATAATCGCGTGTAAAATTTCATAATGTTAAAATCGTTAACTTCTCTTAAAATGTTTAATTTTAAATTCCACTTTTTATATTCCCTCAAACCTAAATTGAAAAATCGCTGATATATTATGATAGGGTAGGCTGGAAATCAATAAAACTTTAAACTTCCCGCTGCTGCACGCTAATGGAATAAATGTATGGATGCGTTAATGAATATTAAAGTTGCACGTGTATATATCGAGGTAGTATTGTCGCTATAATAATACATAATCCATTGTTATTATAAACACATTGACCAATTACTGAAATTAAGCGCGCATAAAGTAAAAAGCTTTTAGGTTAAAAGCTTGGCACCACTTGGTACCGATTCTTATACTCGCATATATACCATACAGTGGATAATGTCGCTAAAAGTCTATCGCCGGGTATTAATCGTTTCTCGTCGAAAATCGTAACAGCACATAATGTATGTGTCAACGCAAATTTAAATAAATTGAATAAAAATGGAGCAGCAAAAACCCTCAAAATTCAGAATTTAATTTAATAAGAATTATGTTATTTTACTTTATAACTTAAAAATAACGCAACATGAAGGTCTTTTTTAGCTTTTGTGAAAATAATTCCAATCAGAAATGATTCAAAATTAATCAAATTTTAATTTTTCATTCTTATAAAGTTGGAAAACCATCAAAATATTAATTCTTTATTGTTATTTAGAGTTAATAGTTAATATTTAGTATTTAATTTGATAAGAAATTGCTTTATTACCTATAAAAACTCGAACTATATTATTTTACTTTAAAACATAAAAATAACGCAACTTTAAGGTCTTTTTTAGCTTTTGCGAAAATATTTGCAATTAGAAGTTATCAAATTGAATCAAATTTTAATTTTTCATTTTTATAATGTTGGAAACCATCAAAATATTAATTCTTTAGTGTTATTTAAAGTTAGTAGTTAATATTTGATAAGAAATTACTTATTATCCATAAATACTCAAAATTCAACATTTAATTATATTAGAAATATATTATTTTACTTTAAAACATAAAAATAACGCAATTTTAAGGTCTTTTTTTAGTTTTTGCGAAAATAATTGCAATTAGAAATGATCAAAAGGAATCAAATTTTAATTTTTCATTCTTATAAGGTTGGAAAACTATCAAAATATTAATTCTTTATTGTCATTTAGAGTTAGTAGTTAATATTTAGTATTTAATTTTATAAGAAATTAGTTATTATTTGTAAACTCTAAAAATTCAACATTTAATTCTAAAAAAAAAATATTATTTTACTTTAAAACTTTAAAACAAAGCAACTTTAAGGTCTTTATTAGCTTTTGTGAAAATAATTGCAATTAGAAGTGATCAAAATGAATCATATTTTTATTTTGCATCTTTATTAAGTTGGGAAACCATCAAAATATTAATTCTTTATTGTCATTTAGAGTTAGTAGTTAATATTTAGTGTTTGATTTGACAAGAAATTACTTATTGTCCATAAATACTCAAAATTCAACATTTAATTATATAAGAAATACGTTATTTTTACTTTAAAATTTAAAAATAACACAGTTTTAATGTGTTTTTTAGCATTTGTGAAAATAATTGCAATTAGAAGTAATCAAAATGAATCAAATTTTAATTTTTCATTCTTATAAAGTTCTGAAACCATCAAAATATTAATTCTTTATTGTCACTTGGAATTACTATAATTAATATCGAGAATTTAATTTGGCAAGAAATTAGTTATTTTACTTTAAATCCCAAACATAAGGCAGCTTTTGTATTTAATATCAATTCCCAATGATTAAAACAGTTTAAAGTTAATTTTTAAAGAGTTTCTTAGTTTGAAAGAAAACATGCTTTATGTTTAATGTTATTCCTAATATGACTCCTTAATTAAGATATTTTTCTTAGATAAAATTGCGATTTTATAATCTATTACCTTTAAACATTAGGCTTGCATTGATTTTTAGATTTTTTTATTAAAATATTAATTCTTCCTTGATATTTGCAATTAGTTATTAAAATTTAACATTTAGGTTGTAAGAAATTTGTTATTCTACTTAACAAACTATAAAATTAGACATTTTTTTTATATATTACTAATTCGTAGCGATTTAAACAACCTAAATTTATTTAGTTTTACAGAAGAATTTGTAGAAATATGACTATTTTTCGTTTTGTTACCTGCGTATAATCCAGCACCACCGCCACTCTTGCTCATATCCAGCGCCTTATCCTGCTGCTCCTCATCACCACTGCCATTCCTTCGTCGTTCATCGCTGCTGAGTATATCGTTGATCGAGAACGGCGTCACCGTCGTCGTTGTGGTCGTTGTAATCTTCTCGCGACCGCTGCACTCCATCGGCAACACAATGACATGCACAATGACGACGGACACACGGGCACAGATTGTTCGAGATGCGTAAGCGTCGGCGGCGCGCGCGTGAATGACGACGACGACGACCACGACGATGATACGAAGCGCCTTGATGCACACAAGCACCAATAACAAGTATAGTGCTGCTGCTTTTGCGCCCTCCAAAGCACAAGCACAACAGTGTGGAAAAAATCGTGTGCGATGATGAATTATGTTGATGCGCTTATTCTCAATTGCTTGATTTCTCTTTTTTCCTTCCTTCCCATCCGTCGATCGTGCGCGCGAAGGATGTTATTTTCAGCGGTACGGCTGATGATGATTATTGCAGCCATTTATTCGTTAATTGATTGCGAGCGGAAGGGAAGAAAAAGGTGGGAAATGATGGATTTTTGCTACAATTTATAGATTGTGCTAATAAAATTGTATTTTTATGATTATTATACCAAAAAAAATTAGTTGCAACACTAAAAATGATTAGAAAATCATCAAAAATTTAATTGCTGGACGATTTGCTGCTAATCATCCCCATGATTCTTAAGTACGAAAAAGGAATTGGGGTACTTAACACATTTCTATATCTCCGAAATTAATTTCCATATTGAAGCGAAGCGATGTTTTGTCTCCTGAATGAGGAGCAATCTTATATCGCTCAAGTTCGTATCTATGTAATTCGCTCGCACCGATAACTTCACACAAAACTTCTTCGCCGTCGTCGTCTCGCTGTATTATAAAAGGGCGCATATTTTCCGCATCATATTCGTATGCAAATTTGCAGCATAGAAAATCGTCGCCCGCCTCTCGTCGACGATGGGGCAAAAAAGTGCGAAGAGGCGCGTTTACGAATTAGATTCATTCTAAGAGAAAAAATGGAAAAGAAAAAGAGTAGAGTAGAATGTTAAATGCACTTTATGTTTTAGTATCTCCACGTTTTTCTTAAACATTTAATTTTTGATGGATTTTTTTGCGATTTTGGCATTTTTTAGCGAAATATTTAAAGATTTTCATTAAAATTGTTTGAAAAACGAGAAGAACGCAGTTTTCCTCGATCTTTAATCAATAAAAATGAAATTTGATAAAAACATTGATGGAAAATGCCAAAGATCAAAGAAAAATCTCCTTCACTTAAAGAAAAATCCATCAAAAATTGAATGTTTAAGAAAATCGTGGAGATACTAAACAATGAGACAGAAGAGAAGAGGAGAATGTTGAATGTGCAGCCTGATGCACTTTATTTACTTACGAAATTGAAATATTTGCGCGATTGGGGTAAAAATAGCCGACCGACCTATTTTTTTCCAGCAGAAAATTAAAATACCGATTGATAGGATTCGGCGAATTGCACCGTCGTACATACGTTGGATGGTTTTCAAATTGGTTGAAGTTGCGGAAGTGTAGTATTTGGATGTGCGCAACGCAACACATGTGATGCGGGGATGTGGGATAAAAAACCAAGCAACTCTCGACGCTGCGCTTATATGTCTTTTAAGCAACATAAACAATAATAAAATGCGTGTTTATAATGAGAGTGTTTTAGATAAACTAAAATACGAGCGGATTGTATTACTAAAACAGAAATCGTCGTGACAAAAATACCACCCAAAAACCAGATCAATCATTTCCAGTTTTATGATATTAACTTGTTTCTTTGCATATGCTCGTCAATTCACATAAGTATTAAAACTGAATCCATTTTTAGGTATTAACTTAGCTAATAAGTTTATCGTTCTACACAAATTGCTAATCAATAGTATCTTTATAATTTATATAATTTTTCGAATTTCTTGAGTTTAAGAGTCACAAAAGTGACAAATTTTACAACAATAAGAGGAGATATAAAATTTGCCATCATTTTTCTATAATTTATTGTCTACAAATCTAGAAATCTAACTAAAATTGCGAATTTAATTAATAGTTATTAACGTACAATATTTTTCAGGTCGACGAAATATTTAAGAAAAATTAAACGTTTTACAATTAATGACGCAAATGACAAATAAATATTACTGAGAAGTAACTTTATTATTTACAAGTTGGTATCATGATCAATATCATTAGCGTCACTAGACATGCAATTTTTAGAAACGCCAAAGTTGAAAGTTCACAAAACGTAAAATATAAAATCAGTTAATTTTTTGAAGATAAGTTATTACGTTTATGACAATCAATCTGGTAACTTTTGCAATTAAAGGTTGCATTCCTTATTTTACCTGTCTAAGCATTTCTTAGTTTACCACTTTACATGCCTCTAAACGGAGATAGAAATTTGTATTAATTTAAGTAATTTTAAATATATAGAATAGATGATAATAATGAAAAAAAATAATATTTTGTCGATATACTTAAATTATATTTGATTTGTTGATTGTTTGCATCACACCGTTGGCGAACGAAACGAAACGAAAAATTTATGTTTTATTTAATTAATTTCTGCGTCATGGTAGATAGATATATACGTGTTGCTGCCGATGATGATTAATCGCACAATTTTTGGCGCATACTCCTCTTGTATAACTTAACAACATTTTGCGCGTTTTGCGTCATATTCAATTATCATCAAGCAGGCAAGAAGAGTGCGCTTACTTACTTGCTTGCTTGCTCGCTCCCGTTTCGTGAAATAATCATAATAATAATCGCGATCATAACAACACTTATAATTAAAAAATATGGTAGCACTTAAATAAGTTTAAAATAGTTGTTTAATAAACATATCTTGCGGTTAAGTATACAACGCACTTGAACAAAGTGCTTTTCTACCTACCATATGGTTATTATACTTCATAATTTTTCATACACACATCGAATATGTGTATATAGTTAGTTTATATTAAAATGTACTAACATGTATACACATTGTCTGCGTACGAGTAAATTATTTGTTTCGTTCGTAAACACAACATACACAACATGAATTAATTGTTTGCCACTTTATCACATCATAAACGAAACGCTTGTTCTCAAATCAAAAATTACCAAAACATTACATCAAAATTATTTGTTAATTCATCAAATTATCATAATCGAATTCAATACATTTTTTAAATTTGAAAATGCTATTAAATACCTCCCTCTAATTATTATTCAATATACACATTTTGGTCTCTGTTTAGCAATAGTTTTATAAAAATGCAAAATAAACCCTTATTTGAAATTAATTTAACTATATTTTTAGCTTTCTTTTTAATTTAAGTCGTATTAATTAGGAAATATAGATCTACATTATTTTTTGAATTAAATTACATAAAAGCGAAATTTTATTGAAATCATTCCAAAGGAAATTTATTATCAATTTAAAATTAATTAAGTTTGAATTTTACAAATATATTTCTTTGCAATTTAAATTTTTCTTTTCAAATTCGGTTGTATATCAAATTGGACGTAACGCGATTGTTTTCCTATGAAGACAGATTCAAAGAATTTAACTTTTTTGCTCGTCCATCTAATTTATTATTCCATTTACACATTTTGGTTTCTGTTTAGCAATAGTTTTATAAAAATGCAAAATAAACTATTATTTGAAATCAATTTAACTATATTTTTAGGTTTCTTTGTAATTTAAGTCATATGAATTAGGAAATATAGATCTACATTATTTTTTAATTAATCAAATTATCTAAAAGTAAAATTTTATTGAAATCATTCCAAAGGAAATTTATCATCAGTTTAAAATTAATTAAGTTTTTATAGAATTTTACAAATATATTTCCTTACAATTTAAATTTTTCCTCTCAAATTATTAAATTATATATCAAATTGGACGTATCATCATCGAAGTGGATTCATTTTTTAAATGTGAAAATGCTGTTTTCCTATGAAGACAGATTCAAAGAATTAAACTTTTTTGCTCGTCCATATAATTTATTATTCCATTACACATTTTGGCCTCTGTTAGCAATAATTTTATAAAAATGCAAACTAAACCCTTATTTGAAATTACTTTAACTATATTTTTAGGTTTCTTTGTAATTAAAGTCAAATTAATTAGGAAATATAGATCTACATTATTTTTAGAATTAAATTACTTAAAAGCGAAATTTTATTAAAATCAATCTTAAGGAAATTTATCATCAGTTTAAAATTAATAAAGTTTTTAATGAATTTGAGAAATATATTTTCTAATAACTTAAATTTTTCTTCTCAAATTAGGTTGTATATCAAATTGGACGTATATCAAATGGACGTATTATTACCGAATTGGATGCATTTTTTAAATTTGAAAATGTTTTACTAAGAAGACACATTCAAAGAATGTAACTATCTTGCTCGTCCATATAATTTATTATTCCATTACGCATTTTGGTCTCTGTTTAGCAATAGTTTTATAAAAATGTAAAATAAACTATTATTTGAAATTACTTTAACTATATTTTTAGGTTTCTTTTTAATTTAAGTCAAATTAATTAGGAAATATAGATCTACATTATTTTTAGAATTAAATTACTTAAAAGCGAGATTTTATTGAAATCAATCCTAAGGAAATTTATTATCAGTTTAAAATTAATTAAGTTTGATTTTACAAATATATTTCCTTGCAATTTAAATTTTTCTTTTCAAATTAGGTTGTATATCAAATTGGACGTAACGCGAATGTTTTCCTATGAAGACAGATTCAAAGAATTTAACTTTTTTGCTCGTCCATCTAATTTATTATTCCATTTACGCATTTTGGTCTCTGTTTAGCAATAGTTTTATAAAAATGCAAAATAAACCTTTATTTGAAATTAATTTAACTATATTTTTAGGTTTCTTTGTAATTTAAGTCATATGAATTAGGAAATATAGATCTACATTATTTTTTAATTAATTAAATTATCTAAAAGTGATATTTTATTGAAATCAATCCAAAGGAAATTTATTATCAGTTTAAATATATCGAGCTTTTGCTGTATTTCGAATCGATGTGTGCCTCTTCGTGCTTAAAACGCAATTAAACATAATAATAAAAGTGAATCATTTAAGGTTTGATTGTGCGACGGCCCCGTCACGTGCCGCCCGATGTTAATGAGCCTTTTCTTCTCGCTGGCACAAGTGACAACCAGCTAATAATCGTAAAGACATTTAAATTTCCGGCATTCAAAACAATATCCATATGAATGGCTATTCGTATTATAATAATAATAGCATCAAGTATAAAAAAGCTGCATGCGATGCGTTTCGACCGTCGCCCGCTCTGTCCTTTGCTAAATAATAATGGATAATTACGTTGATTAGAAAGAATTGAGTGGTAAAGATCGTCGTTGTACGTAGTAGTGGTGGTGGAGAAGTGAAGAGACCCTTGATTGAGAAATAGCGTTTTTCCATCATCAGAAAATCGCCCGCGTTTCTCTCACTCTTTCTCACTCGAATCGAACGCTATCTATTTGGGGTGGTGGTGGTGGTTTTTAGGAGCTGTGGTTAACACAAAATTACCAAGCGAAATCGTTCGCCTCTCTCATCCTCAATTCGCTTCGACTCTTTTTTAACCGCTCCATCGAAGAAAAGGCGCACGTAGACGTGCGCTGAATTTTTTCCTGCGTTCGATGCATGCGTGCCCGCACGGCACATTTTTTTCTTCGCCGTTCTTTTTGTCAAGTTGGAAATTTATCGAGGAGGATGAAGAGCTTTATTCGTTCGCAAATAGCGCGCCGAAAAGAGAAAAAAAGAAAGAATCGTATAAATTGTGCGTTGATTTGTAAATTCAAGCATCCCTTTATAATGCACTCAAATAGAGCTAAAGTCATCAATTCAACGCTAAGTAATTGATTTTAAATTGTAAGGAAATATATTTATTGGTAAAATTCATTAAAAACTTAATTAATTTTAAACTGATAATTAATTTCCTTTCGATTGATTTCAATAAAATCTCGCAATTTTAGGTAGATCTAATTAATATGACTTTAATTAAAAAGAAATCTAAAAATATAGTCAAATAACAGTTTATTTTACATTTTTATAAAACTATTGCTAAAAAAAGATCAAAATGTGTAAATGGAATAATAATTAGAGGGAGGTCTTCTTAGGAAAATAGATTTTCAAATTAAAAAAATACATTGAATTCGATCTACTTCCAATTTGATAAAGGACCTGTTTTGATTGCTTAATTGACTTAATTATTTTTCACTTCATTTAGATCAAACAATAATAATTATTTTCTGTTTTAGTTGCCAAGATAAAAGCCCAGAGAGGGCAGGAACTTGGATATCCCTTTCGATCCATGATGACCTGTTTTGACCGGAAAAATCTATGAAGAAATAGTTCTAATTAAAAAATGCGCAGTGAATTTTGATGCACTCGTACGTCGAAACACTTAAGGTCGTATGTCGAGGTGCCACTCTATCCTTCGTTATTTGCTATTTTATTAGGAAGATGCATTAATTAAAACAAATAAACACAACACAACTCATTATATTGCATGTAAACACGTTGGATGGTATATGACAGCGCACTTCCGGACGCATATGTTAAAATCATCAACGACGACGACGCTTCAACGCCTTTACAAGGGAACAAAAACGCTGATGATGATGAATTAAGGACGAACGACTCCACCACTGGCTGGGTGAATGATTACT
>JARJDW010006051.1:0-23136 GCA_030264715.1 Adinopsis sp. GC000173 | reverse complement strand
CATATATTCTAGTTAATTCTATAAATTAGAATAAAAATTCAATATGTAGGCAATTTAATATTAATATATTATATTTTCCTTCTTTTTGCGTGTTCTTGCTCCTTTTCTGATTTATCGTAAAATTATGCATTCGCCTATTTTATTTTATCAATTCTTTCATCCACATTAAAACTGTACCAAATATATACAAACGCCTAATTAACATTTAAAGATCCTTATTAATTAGCACCATACCCACACGATTATTTTATTTTCTAAATGGCCAAAAACAAAGAAATTTCCACACTTATTAAAGATGATTTATGCATAGAATATTTCCTAATTTGTGTTGTATTTGTATTTTCTCAATCTTTTGCTTGTATAAAAAAGTAACCTTCTGTAATCTTACTTGACTTTTGCAGAATTGACTAATATATTATAAAAGTTAACGTGTTAACATCGAAGCAAACCACAAATTAAGTTAATAATTGCTTTATAGTATCGTGTTTAATTGTATCATATATTTTACAAAAAGGTTAAATATCAAGCAGCACATAAATTCATTTCTTAAATACATGGAATTAATTCATTTCTTGTTCTTGTTCATTTTTTATTTTGTAAATTTATTTTTGTTGAAAAATAACATTGCATTTGCGGATTCATATTGAAGCAACGACCTTGAATTTTGATTGCGTTTTTTTCATGTGGATTTGTTGTACACTTAATAAAAGTTGAAACAAAAATTTATGCAATTTTTTATCTCTATGTATTGTAGAACCTTGAAATTGATTTGATGCATCATCAGGCTAATCTGCTGTCAAATTTTTACGTCTATACAAATTACGGAAATTTACGGTCCGTTTACATCATGCAGCAATGTGTAAGTACAAAATGTATGTATGATGTAGATAGAATAATTAGATAAAAAACATTAAAAAACATACCTCTTTCATTTTGGGTGATATCAATTTCACTTTAGATCCTAATTCGTCTTTTCTCACATCCAATTCTGAGCCCATTACAGAAAATGAGCCGTTGGATTTTAACGTTGGATAGTCGTAGCTGTCCGAATTGGTGTAGATTCTGCCCGGTATAGTTATTTGCGGTAAATGCACATTTTCCAAAACATTTTCACTATTTTTAGCACTACCATTTAGTTTACTCAAATCGTCATTTTCCGAAATAAACGTTAGATTATCGTACGATTCGTTTGTGTCGGTTTCGGTTGATAAGTTGTTGTAGTTTTTTATAGCGCGCATCGACGGTGCCTTTTTCAAGAGTTTCGGTTGGTAAACAACGTCTGGAAATAATGCCACTCTCGTTGCAAGCTGAAAACAAATGATAAAGTCAACGTTGAAGCGTTTCACTTTATGTATATGCATATGTGTAGGATATAAAAAGTAACACTATCATAAAATGTTTATTTAATGAATAAAATGTTGCAACGCATTCTATGTGTGTATGTATAGTTGGAACGATTCGAATATAGTGCACAATAATTTCGTACACACAACAATTAGTTTATGTACAGTATAATTGCATTATCATTGTTCTATTACCTAATTATGCATTAATTAAGAAATAGATTTAGTTAAATGGACATGCAAATGAGGCTTTATATATTTTAACGAGCGTTGCCAGGAAAATTGGAATTCGTTTTTAATTTGTGCAAGCCTTTTTCATAATTGAGTTGTTATTCATGTAAAGATAATGGTTATAATTACACGATTTGCTCATTTCTTTTCAATGCGTCTCACATGATATCATAAGCGCAATACGTCTGCATTATACATTTGTTATATCTCCGAATTGCATGAATTCAAAAATACAATTTTATCTGCAATGTAATAAATGACGCACAATTTATGCCATAAACATTGACGTATTGTGAGGGTGTAAGTTGTTATTGTTATTTATATTAAATTTAAGCAAAAACCATTAACTTATCTAATTAGCCATAAAATTGTTTGCGAATAAATTTTTTTATGATATTGGTGACTTAAATATATTGTACCAAACAAATATTTAATTAATTTAATAATTGATTTGAAAAAATATAATAACAAGTTTTAAATATTAACATAATATGAGAAGATTTAAATTGTTATTGCTAACTTATATTAATTAACCATAAAATTGTCTGCAAATAACATTTTTCATAACATTTTTTATAACATTGGTGACTTAAATATAACATAGGAAATAAATTTAATAAAAACTATTATGACAAGTCTCAAACATTGACGTATTGTGAAGATGTAAGTTGTTATTGTTATTTGCATTATATTTAAGTAAAAACCATTAATTTATTGAATTAGCCATAAACTTTTTGTTAAGACTATTGGCATAAATATAGGATAGAAAATTAATACATCATTAATCCAATAATTAATTTGAAAAAAAACTATGATAACTAGTCATAAACTTTGGCTATTGTGAGGGTGTAAATTTTTCTTGCTATTCAGGCGGTACGTATTACCGGTGCCTGAGATAGTTTGACCTTTTTATAATTTTAAATAATTTGAAACTTCAAACTTACTAAATCCCAAATAAAATAATGAAATAAAGTTAACCAACCTTCACCCATTTAGTTACTAAATCATATTAAATATTGTGAATTATAGTTATTTTATAGTAAATTTACGAATTTTATCTACAGAGACTAAATTAGCAAAAGAAATTGTGTAAAATTTATTTGATCACCGAATAGATAGAAGAGTCCATTTCTAAATAATTTAAATATGTTTTTAACCAGTGTTATTAATACCTATTAATATTTAATTGAATTTATTTTGTTTTGTATTATTCTCTTTATACCAGCGCCAAAAATTTCTCTCAACGTCCCTGTGTATACAAAATTTAAGCAAGAACCATTAACTTATCTAATTAGCCATAAAGTTGTTTGCCAATAACATTTTTTTGATGACATTAGTGACTCAAATATAACATAGGAAATAAATACTTAATTAATCTAATTAATAATTTGAAAATAAAAAACTATAATAACAAGCCTTAATACAGTTATGTTGTTGTTTGTTTGCTTTTTCTATTTGAACAACCGGAAAAGTATAAACAAAATGATGCTGCAGCCTGCAATATGTATAGACATTGAAAGGCATTTATATGTTAATGTTTATTAAAAAAATGATAACGGAATTTGCTTATAAATGAGATATTAGTAGAAACTGGCGAGGTATCATCGATTTCATTGATGAGTAATACGCGTTTTTAATATTTAGTCTTTGGAAATTTAATCATATCAGGATTTACCCAGAAATTGCTCACTGTATATTGAATTATGCGTGACACTGTTTTTTTTTTATAATATTATCAGATAATAATATCACAGAAAATATAATTTCAAGGCAACCGAAGCAATTTTATTGTATTTTAGTGTTGCTTAACGAATCATAAAAATTTGTTCTATTATATATGCAAAAACAATACCTGAACAAATTTCGTATATTTTATAACTAATTCCGATAATCTTTTTAAACGTATTAAAGGCATTAAAATTCACTTCCGTGTTAAACGTAATAGATATATGTACTTACAGTTTGGCTGTCGTTATGCATTGTAGAATCATTTTTATTTTTATTTGGCTTTAAAGACATTTTCTAGATTAAATAATTGCACACCACCCACGCGTCCCTAAATGTAAGTTGTAAACAACTAGCAGCGCGCAATCAATTTTTATATATATTTTTTTCAAAATTGATAGCAACGAAAACGTGCAGCGACAGAAACGTGAAGCAAACATGCAAGGCGCGCGCGCGTTTGTTCAATGATTGTTTCGTAAATTTTTTCTACACGAGTATAAGGCAAGATATTCTCACATTATGCAATGAAGAAGTAAAGTTTAGAGACTGAAAGTAGTTGGCTGTTGCCTCTTTTACGCGACGTTTATGAATAAGCATGTGATAAGCGATGATTATTTTGGAATGGATGGGAGATCTATTGTGCTTGGTGGGTATATTGATGGGACTTTCCTTTTACCTCATTCAGTCGAACAGCACGAAATGAAGCACATCTTTGGCTCTTCGGTAGACACGCCGATTTCCCAATCACCGTTCGAAATATGTTACTCTTTATAAAATATATATTTATTTGCTTGGCGGCAAAGCATTAATTAATTTACCGTTTACATTACACACTTAATTCTTTATTCATAATTCATTGCAATTTGCGTCTCGCAGACTTTATTATTTTTTGCATAAATTGCATTAAAGGTTAAATTAGATTGCACAATAGATTTTATTTGCATATGATGCATCCTCATTTAATTAACACACGTTTTATATATAAGTTATATTAAATTTAATAGCATTTTAAATATAATTTCTTAATTTTAATCCACTCTTATTTACGCAACTTCCAAGTGTAATTTTTTGTCATGAAAAGTGAAATTTGTTTAATACGCTATAATTATTTATATATCACGTTAGATTTTTTCTAACTAATATTGATAAATATGCGTTACGTGATACATTCATTAAAACAATTTTAGTAAGTCATGGTACACAATTTTTAAAAATAATATACGTAGTATACACGATTAAATAGCTTTATTTTTTATCAATAAATTACATTATAATAAATAAATTAAACAAAAAACAATGAAATTAAGTAGCAAATAAATAATAGGTACAACACAGCACTTTTGAGGTATTTCAAATTAAATAATGATTATCTACGCGTCTCTAGCAGCGTAAATATGTTTGGTAACTTAAATTAAATGGCAACGAAATTGACTACTACAAAAATTACAGTCTTAAGAATGTGTATACAAAATTATTGAGAGAAGTGCACATTTATTAAAAGGTATGCGCATTCCTGCAAACTCCACATCCTAGAGCAAATTCTTCTCCCGTGGGGGGATGTTTTACATGTAATGGACATTCATCACCATCGAGTTGTTTTGCTTTCGGACCTGAGGAAATGTTCAATGTACATTAAAGTCAGCTGATAAATGTTGTAGAATTTCTTATCGATAGGGTAAAATATGCCCAGTGAATAAACACGACTTTCATGAAATTTAATCTAAGAACAACGCAGCATTACAAAAACCATAAATAGTTTAATTAATTCCCAGCAAAGAAATTTAAACTGCTAATTATAGAGAAAAATGTTGTTTCGTAATAAGTTAAAACATTCTAAGATTTCTTTTAGTTTAATAAGTCCAAATTTAATTTATCTTACGCAGACTTATAAGTGGAACTCCGCTATTCTTACTCAATGCATTTCAAGAGACAGTTAGATAAAAACATCAGTTATCATCCCTTCAAGTATTTTCTCTATCAGGTCTTTTTCTTCTTTGCTGCCTTTTTGCATTAGATTCTTTTAAAACCCGTCCAATGTTGTCTGCCCAAACTTGCGAGAAAGTAATACTGTGATAGTCGTGAGTTAGTATACTAACATACGAATCAGAAGTTACATTTGGCTTGAAAAAGGTGTACCAATAACGTATTATATTAATATAGAAACGTATGAATAGCGAAGTCCACTGTATTTTGGAAACATTTATTTTCTGACGTCCGAATATCGTTTTTGTATTTTTTGCATTTAATATTTTATAATTAATATATATAATAATTAAACACTCAAAACACTAACTTTCTATATCTTCTGATGATAGTTTAATAGCCCAAATTAATAAACATTAACATAATTTTGTTAAAAGTACCCAATGATTTATTAATTCATATATTAAAATATATTTAACGATATCTTCTATTGAAATGATTTTATAATAAAACGTTTTTTAAAGCACTAACTTTTATATATGATTCCATATAATAAAAACATCGTGTTCTGTAATAAAATATTTTGTGCTTGACTAAGTTTTTAGTATAAAATTTCATATATAGCTCGAAAAAGAAATTTGGCATTCTAAATTGAAAATGCTCTTTCACTGGGCGATTTACTCTATAAATATTTCTGATTGATGATTAAAGTTTTTACCTGCAGGACAAGACGGTAACTCATTGCGTGGCAAATTGGTAACTCTTTGGAAATCATCATGGCAGGGATTGCAAAAATGAGTTGTACCGAAGCAGAAAAATACAGCTACCGAACAACAATATCTGCATTTATATTCTAAAAAGTCAGTACCATGTTTTGGACACATTTGCGCCCTTGCTACATCCGAACAAGCGCCGCAAACTAATTCGGCTGGATCATACTGCTCACCAACTTCTGCATCACAACGAGCTTCGCCACCATAGTATGCCTGTGTGGTAATATTTTATTGTAATTTAATTTTCAGAAAATAATATATTGTTTTTACTACCTTATTGCACTTAAAGCATACATAATAAGCATATTTATCCATAGCATACGATGCTGGATCATTGAAAAACCTAGCTCCAGGCGCTACAATGGCTTCTGATGTATGTAATCCTTCGTACTCTAAACGCATTAGCGCTTTACGCCGCACATCTTTGTACAAGTCATGCACTGGAACTAAATCTTCTGATAGCACTTCATGATCCATTCCAGTCTTACAAATTGGACATTGTGAAAAGCCAAACGTTATTCTTGGACCAATCCATTTATTAGTTAAAACTAACTTGCAACAATGCAAATGAAATACGTGACCACATTTAAGCTGAGGATTGGATAAAGTTAGGTAATTCAAATTGTTGATTATTAATGTTGATAATTTATTACCTGAATTGCTGGTGCACTAGACAGTGCCTCGGTAAAGCAAATCATACACATATCATCTGCATCTTGTCGCAACGTCGATTCAGAAGAGCATCCATGAAGGCAGGGTAAACAATTTGTTTCGTTTTGGACACCCCCACACATGTGTCCACAATTCAGTAGTTTTGTACATGCCACCCGAGCGTATTCCTAAAATGTTCATTTAAATATTTTCCAGACAGAATTTTAAATAATATTGTACCTGGCATTCTTGATCCGCGCACACATTTCCAATAGCTAATAAACCTGAACTGCCAACAACTCCACAAAATCGACAAACGCCACTTGTTCCAACCGCTTTTGTTCTCGTTCCCCCATCTCGATATTCAATTAATGCCTTTAAAGTTCTAGCATCTGCTAAAGCTAGCAGCCAAAATAATTTAGTTCGTCCACATCCTTCATGCAATTCCACTTTTATAGCCTCTTCTTCTTCCTTGCATACTTGACGTTGATGGTGTCTGGTTTTACGATGCAAGTGTAAGAAGCGATCGCAGTCTGCACACAAATTACCACATTGGTTACATTGTATTACTGCATTCGTTTCGCCGTCGTCATGGTTTGTGCAAGTGGGTCTTGGAGGTGCAGGTTGTCCATCAGGCTTACTCCATTGCCCAGATGATAAACGTTCTACGTGATCTTTATCTAACACACAAAGCGAGGCCAACGCTAACCATAATGTTGGAGTTCGCAAACATGTACTGGGGATACGCTGTTCTTCACTTAAGTGTGTTAAATTTAATATATTTTGCGCGATGGCTCCTTTCGTTACATTGCCCCAAGCCTCTGAGAGTTTTCCCTGAAATAATTTTATATTTTTATTACAGCTTTCAATTTTAATTTAAAAATATTACCGAAGCTAAATCCTTGATTAAATGTACAATAACTTCAGCTAATTTACGATTTACAGAACCTCTGAGCCACCATCTAGCTCCAATATAATCTTTGGGGTGTATTGAAGTCGCCAATGTTACTGTATTTATTTCTTTAGGAACATTACTTCCTGAATTTTTGCTTTTAACTTTTACTTGAACGGTTAATGCTTTTGCAATTACACTTAAAAACACATCCAAAATCCCTAGTCTAAAAATAAATATTACACATTAAATTGATTGATTCATTAATAAAATTTTCTTTAATTACTTATGTGTATCAAAAGTGGCATTTGATGTGCTTTTGTTTGTTGCGGAAACAATGCTAAAATCTTTAGGAGGTAAATTATCTACACCCATCACTTTAGCAAATGACTCGGGTGGGATTTCCGGCAGTATTCTTTTTAATAATGAAGTAACCTAAAATAGATACGTGTACATTATGGTTTAATAACAAAAATTGAGCTATTTTACTTGTCTTTGAACTCGAGCACTTCCTGTATGTAATAGGCTTATTAAATCGCTGATTAAACCACCTTGGTGTGATAAATACGCTCTTCCGACAGAGCTACCCGACAATGCAAGAACCATTGATAACATTTCAAAGCAATACGTATCAAAACTTTTATTTGCATCTTGACTATGTCCAGAGCTTGTTGAATTTCCAATCGCTGAACATAAAGACATCTCCCATTCTTCACGAGCTCGTATCGTTTCTTTTCTAATTGCCTGAACAATATGAACGATTACTTGTTTTTGTAAATGCGTCAGTTTACTGCGACTAAACAATATTCCAACTACATGTTCTCTTAAATCATTATTTTCCTCAACAGGATCCATGCTTTCACTTGTCGACAGATTGCTTATATCGTTGCTCTGATGTCCATCGGAATCTCCTATTATTAGTTTTCCAAACACTTGTGACGTTATTAATCTAAATACTCTTAATGTTTCCGATTCGCAATTTCTTTGTTGGATTGTCATTGCGCTGAGTTGTTTTCCAATTTTAAGACTCTCGCCGTCAATCTCTCCAAGTATTCGTATTTGTCTAATACGAACAGAATTGTCCGGACCTTTTAACTCTAATCGAACTACAGAGTCATTATTCCTATCTACAAATAATAAAAATACAGGTTTACTCAAAGCATTTAAGTGCTGTTTCAGCAATTACCTTGCAATGGACAATTAACCCATCCGCCAAGCAGACGTGTCTCAATTTCGACAACACGAATCTTAGTTAATTCGTCACAATTTGGTCCGGAGTAAAACACAATGTTCGAAACTTTATTCTAGAATAATGCCATTGAAAATATTAGCTTGTTTAAATGCATGTGAGAAAAACACTTACTGCTAAATCACGACAATTATCAATGTGAACACATATTAATTTTGGATGATGTCCTTGCGCGCATGCAATTATTATACTTTTAGTCTTATTTCTATCTTCATCGCCAGATTCCCAAAATGTTTCGGTTGATCCATCCGTTAAACTTCCTACCATTGCTTGTCTACTACTTGTTTTTATGTCTAAATATGAAGTTAAGTCTTTCAAACTTTCAACGGCACATGTAATCTATACGAAAGAAAGCAATAAAAATTTTATTGTAAATGATAAAATACATATATTTGTATTTATATACCTGATTTATGCTTTGATGACTTTCGTGCATTGAAACTGTCGCATCTTCTATCTCTTCACTACGCGATAGTATCTTGCTAATATTACTAAACACCTATAAAATATTTTAAAGAATTTATAAATAAATTTATGGTCAAGAAATAAATCATACTTGAGATCTATGCAAGAACGAATGATCAGAAGGTGCAAATCTTAGACCCCAACATCTAACCGCCATTTGTTGCAAGCTGGATCCCATGGGTAGCAACACCATTAAATCAGCAATTGTTTGGAGTAGATTATGAAAAGTTGAAGGCAATGGATGAACAGCTTCGCCAGCAATCGATATATCAGACAATGGATGCTCGCAAACATTCAATTCCTATATAAATATATATTACAATACGGCAAAATAAATATATCACTATAAAAACCTGATCGTCAATTTTCTTAGTCGGTTTATTATCATCATCAGTTTCGATTTCCACATCACTTGGTGTTAACGATGTTACAAACCACCATAATAAATCATGCAGACAAATTGGTTGTGTAACTGAACGTAAAAGCCAATTTAATGCCTGCATAGCATAAACCCGACACATAGCTTTTCTAAGTGCTTGTTTCATGGCAAGTTGCAATGAATCTAGATCATGCTGTTGAATTAAAAACATCATTACCGGCCGCTGCAGTAATGCTAAGCTATCAAAATTATTTTCAGAGTTTAACGAGTGGTTGGAGAAATTATTTGATACAATCGATGAATTGTCCATTTTTGGAACTAGTTTTTGTAGAGCTGATGATGGATTGCACAGCAATGATGATCCACCCTCTAGAATTTAATTATTATAAGAATAATGAGTAATTAAAATATATATATTTATCAAACCGTTTATCATTTCGCTGCTACTATTATTGCGTTTTCTCAGCATAATTACTCTGCCGTCTAATCCTTGTTTAGACCACGGTATTCCATTAGTTCCCATTGAGACTGATCTATGGAATCGCATGCCTTTGCTTAAATCACCATCATCAGACAATGATACATCCGATAACGGCTAAAATTTATTTAAAATAAGTTATCTTGCTTTGCATTTGTAATTTAAATTAGTTGCTTGCTTACTCGTTGACCAGATGGCCCTGGAATATATCCATCAATTAAGCTGTGCTGTCGTAATAATTCCTCGTAGAAGGGTGGATTGCTCATATCATAATTTGCACCCAATGTTTGTAGGCAGTGGAATGGAGGTACAGGTGTAAACGGTCCGCTCAGATCTGGCGGAGAATTATTCTCCGAGACTGACGGCATAATGGCCGATGATGGCCGCCTAGGATGAGTTATTCCTAAAATTTAAGTTACATAATTCTCACTTAATAATGCATTCTGCTTTCATAAATACCAATGTCAGCAGCACTTGCTAAATCTAACAAAAACATTGCATTATTTTTCATAATAATGTGCGCATCATTTCCAACAGATGTACTCGGCGAAATTAATGATTTAACAAATGCTGTTTTACGTCTTGATAAAACCGCTTTACTTCTTGTTGCATTCGTTTTTCCCGTTTTATTGGTTTTCATATATTTTTCTCTGCAGCTTTCGCATAATAAGTACCACGAACTTCCAGCTATAATATATAAATGCTTCAAATATGTTCCAGGCAGAATCATTGTATACTTACGGACACCGCCTTCGCCACAATTCCCAGCCCATCCTAAACAATAATTACCACCAGAATTGTAACCTTTGCTACCAGCATGATGTCCACATCCTGGATGAACTTGTCTCATATGATAAGTTACAGGATGTGGAAAGCATTCGCCACATAATTCACATAAAGCTTCCTTATCATTCGAGGAATGCAGAAATGTAGATAACCCAATTTCTTCTATGTTTTTAATAAGATTATTAGTACGTATTTTATAACAAACCTATTTCATTATTTAACATTACCTAAGTAGTTTCGCGGCACAACTTTTTTCTTCCTGGATTTTTTGCTTTCTTTGTCTAAAATGCTATTCTTATCTTTATCTTTCGAACTCATTTTCTCATATTTCTTTGTTTTATTATGCGTTGGTGTAGAAACAAATAATTGCTGCGTAATGGCTTGTATACAATTTGTTGTAAGTTCTTCCCATAGATAAACTAAGCATTTCAATGCTGGTGGTAATACAGATATCGTCTGATAGCCAAAATTGCCATCACCTAATTTATCACTTGAATGTTCTTCCTTTATTATATTCTCAGTTAATTTTCTTGTACGGCTACGATTTGCGCTTGCATTTGCTGCAGAGCGCGTTAAAGATTCAAGAGTGGAAGGTTGGATGTGTAAATAATTTCCAGCACTGGAAACTTCGACGGAATGTCGCTGTCTAGCCTTTTCTTCTTTGGTTAATTCTTGATGGCGTTTGTCGACAGGTTGGTTGGCGTGATTTTGACGAGTAACGACTACAGCTCCTTGTTTCGGAAGCGTCGGATGGAATTTTAGGAAAGATGCACAGGCCATTGCATCGTGGACAATTCCTATTTAACATTTATATATATCAAAAATCAATGAAACGTCTGCCAAAACTTTAAATTACCTTCATGCCATAAAAATGCAGCAAATACCGCCCTTAAGGATTCAGCAACTGAAGGACTCATTGCTTCTTTTACTGGTTGATTTGTTGGATATTGAACTTTACTCGAAGCGGGTAGTTGTTGAAAACTTGCTGGGGAAATTGCTCTTTTTGATCGTCCTTTATTAACACTTCTATCCTTTCTTATCATTTTAGGCGAAACTCTTTCCTCCTTGCTTGTTGTGCCAATTGAGAATGTTCCTTTTAGCTGTGAAGTGTTTGTACTATTTTCTGGAGATGTTTGTGTGCCGGTCTGCATTAATTTTTTAGGGCTTTGATCCGTATCCTAAAATAACAATTTTTTATTTAACTACAAATATTTGTATAATGTAAGTGAAATGTGTACTTGTTTCGGAGGACTTTCAGATCTTGTGTGGATTGACGCATCGTTTGGACTCACGGATAAATCTCCCGATTTTAAAACTTGACTGGAAGATTGAGAATCTTTCGGTATACTGCTAACAAGCGCGCTCGTATCGGAATGATGTGAACTGGTTTTGGCAGAATCATCCTTGGCTGAAAATATTTCGTTTGTTAAGCATCATATCAAATATTTGCAGATTTACCAAGAGGCGATATTCCAATACTTCGCGGTGATCCAAACTGTTGCGGACTGCTCGAACGGCTATCGTGATGAATTCCTGCACGAGCTTTAATAATATTAAATTAAACGATGTTACTTTTTTCTACTTTTAAAATCTCTTACGTGGAATTGCAACAGGACTGGAACTCCTACTTGATACCTTTGGTGATAAATGTCCTACTAATGGTCTAGGACTACAAGATCGTTTCGGCGTATCGGGTGGTGTTACACCATTCCCATTTGCTCGTGATTCCCCAATGGCTTTAACTAATTCCTTCACTGACACCCCACTTAATTCGGCGGGAATGTCACCTTTGCACTCTTCGTCTTTAAACCACTTAGGTAAACTGGATAGTTTAGAATCCTTCTTTTCCCTTCGGGGAATTTTTGGTGATTCAGCACGTGCATCGCCAAACACAAATGGATTATTTGAAGTATTCTCTTTAGAGCGTAAAGGAGGAGTTGGGAGTGCATTATTGCCAAATGAAAAATGTTGATCGGGCGGTTTGTGAATAGTAGAAAATTCATAACCCTTTTTTGTCGTTTTAGATGTATCCGATGATTCTTGCTGCATTTTTGGCGATTCTGAAATATGGTTTGCAATATAATAAAATATTAAAGTTACACATTTGCTTATAACCTCTTTCATGGGGATTAATTGCGCCCAAATAAAGTGTATTATTATGGCCGATGGCGAGTGACCATGCTTCGCCATCCGTGTTAAAACAATATTTTTCCTTTGTATTATCATCAAGCAACACCCAGCAACCATCCGAATTTACAATATATTCGCTCACTGCAATTCTATTACCCAATACAAGCATTCCCACTGGAGGCGCTTTCAAACTCGGCCTTGATCGAACATTATGACCCGAAGCACCGCATTTAATCACTTGATATCCGCCACTAAATCCAGTCGACGCTTTTCGCCTATCATGTATTTCCGGTAATTTTCGTAAAATCGTTTCAGAAATAACTTGATCTAAAATGGATTTCGGTTCTTCAACCGGCAATAAAAGCGTTTTTCCCAAATGCTGATTATATTGCAAACACCACGCTTCAATTACCGTTGTATTGCAATATTGTTTAATTGTATCCGCTGATAGCCGTAACCAAACCCCATCGTCATTATGTATCTGCAACAAACACTTTTGATGACCACTTCCTTTGAAAATCTACAAAGTACCTCATCAATAAAGGCTATTGTTCCATTAACATGCACAATTCCAATTTGCTCGCTCTGTAAAGACGGGTGAGTTCTAATTCTTAGCCCGGCTGAATTTTTCGCGACGAATTTACGTAATTTACTCGGCTGATAAGCAGATTTCTTCGCTAAGTTCTGGCAGGGCGGTGTCATTCCCTGCGGCGGCTCCTTAACTTCCACCTTAAATTGTTCCTCCATTTCATATCCATCTATATTGACCACAATTGAATAACAACCAATCGAGGCAGGAGTCCATGTTGCGCTATAAGTCCCATCACCATTAGGTCTAACAAGCATATTTTCGCTTGATCTCTTCACTGGCGGCGATGTGTACCGCAATTCTTCAAACGAATAATTTTGATAAGGCTGCAAAAAGTAGATGCAATTGCACTGTATTGTATGTAAAATTGAAATCTATTTAATTAACGGCACCTTCATCACAGTAATTGCATGGAAACACATTTTATCGCGCATTGTTGGTTCGTAATTATGATGTAGTGGAGGTGGTGGAAAACCGCCAAAGGTTAATGGATCTGGCTGACTAACTCTTCGAATCTTTCTACCCGCATCACAATCGCCCAGCTCCTTTTTGTCTATTGGAAGCGCTTTAACTTCTACCTTTAAACAATGCAACAATAAAAACTTGATTTTCGGCGTCGACTTAAATTAGGTATTTACTTACTTTCATATTGGGAACAAATACAATATCCTTATATTGATCGCAAGTTAATACTGTTATTATAGCGGGCCATCCGCATCTTAATTCTTCGCGTGAATAAATGACGTGACATTTGGATGGATCGACACGGCTTCCTGGTTGGAGCCATTGCGCTAATCGACCACCGCTTGATCCCGCCACACATCCTACGAAATCTCGCAGGAACAATTTTTCGTTTGAATTTACTCTGAAAATAAATTTAATTATTTATAATTAGCCGCCAATTAATTGATTAAATAACAATTAAGATATAAATAGCATTTACATTTAAAAATAACATTATGAAATTGCGAAATAATTTAAGCAAGTCAAGGGAACTTGGCTTGCAAGTTGAATCAAGTTTCCGACCTATTCCCGTCTAAGTGTATTTTGCGCCGTTTTGAGACAAACTAGACATATAACAAAAGCCGAAACCTTGCTTAGAGCCCCTTTTATTTGTGTTCCATCTCTGTCTTCAGCATCATTCAAATGTGCTTTGTTAAGTGCCTCAACATCTCCCCTCTCATGACACACGAAGAGCTCAGCAGACCATTGAGCTGAGAGTGCAACGTGCACCGACTAGTTTGTTACTTAACGCTGTCGCAGACGCACAAATAAAAACAAATCAGTTTTAAGTGACTTTCAAAATAAGCCAGTCTGCAGTAGATAATGGACAAGTCAAAATGAATATATCGCAAATAACTTGCAGTGGGTGATAATGTGTTCAAATAATGGGTTTACAGCAGACTGTAACCCGTTTGGTGGTGTGGTGGTTGTTAGTCGGTGGTGTAATTTCAAGTATATTAAGAAACAAAAGGGAATATTCGGTGCCACAACTGTGTGATACGGAGGGATGCAATTGTACATCAACTGCCAGTTCATGGAAAACTATTAATTGCACCTTTGGAAGTACACAGGCAAGTAGTATTAACACGTTTATTAATTAATTTTCATTTAACGTTCATGAATGGAAATGAAATGATTAAAGCTGTAATGCAAGAAATGAAACGCAATTAATATTTATGTTTATTTCCAATCACACCGAGCTAGTAACGTGGAATTATGTTTTATCGTACAAAAAAAGGAAGTGATATTTTTTATATCTGATTGCTCATCGAGCCAGCGCATTTGTTGTAGTTTAGAGCAGACACATTTATAGTTAGTTATACCTAGAAGCACTTTCATTTAATGATTTGCATTTGATATACGTAAGCCTCAGAAAAACTTTTCCACTCGTTATTAGTTTTATCTTCTTATTACAATTAATTCGAGTTGGCAAACTCCACTATTCTTCTCACCGATTTGATAAAAAAATATTTCATTTTTTTTTCACATTTTCATAATAAAAATGTTTCATCATTCTTTGTTTGTTAATTTTCTATGTAATTATATTTTTAGCACAATACGCTCTGATAACGCGTCCTTAATAAACAGTTAATATTTCATGATTCATTATTAAATTAGAATATAATTTAATATTTGGAAAAAATGTGATTCGTTTATCATTTGTTTTTAAATGTACTGAACTGTAGACGATAACGATATTCTTTCTTTTTAAATATGCTGATAAGGTCTGTCCATTGGCATTTCAGTGCAAATGAATTATTATATTGTTTAAGTAATGATGAGAAAACGCAAGGTTGCTTTTGTATCTAATGAAACGCACGCAAAGGTGCGAATTATTGCAATTATTTTCTTCACGGTTTGTTTGCTGTGACATTTTCTGAAGTTCATTTCAAGAAAAATGTGCGCCACGCCGTTCACAAATTAAATTGTTTTTTTTAAGGGAAATATAGCTTTGTTCCGCTCTTTTGTGTAAGCGATATAAACAAATGGTTTCTTTTTAGTTGGATTGTTTTCTTAAAAGTTGTTTGGGGTAAATATAGACAGCCCCTCCTTCGTCAAGGGTTTCTTCGCACAAACTCGTTTCAACATTCATAAACCGTATAAAGTTAGCTATAAATGAATGGAGGAATCTTAAAATTTTGTAATGTTAAAAGCGTTTTTCAATTCAACGAAACCGCTTCGTATACACCAAAATAAAACGAATGATTTTTTCCTGTTTGGAAACAGGTTGTTGCTTCTATGTTGCCACATCTGTAGTCTTAATCATAAGTCGATGCGTTTGAGTCGCTTATCTCCTTTTAGGATCGAAAAAAATAGGGAGTATTCGAGCAAGCGACAGTGCACAGAGTGTATACAGAACAACCGCTTAATAACACATTTCAGTTCCCTACTGAAAACGTCATCGCATTTTTTATCATGCAACATATTTTCTCTTTGATGATGATCACAACTGGGCCATGTGCATACAAACCACACGCAGTTTTATATAAAAATTTGTATATATACGAAACGCTGAAAGATATTTCCTAAGAGCCAAACATTATCTACCTGGGATGGTTCCATCAAGCGTTCACAAAAACAAACAGAATTTCGTAATTCCAAACACATCGCTTTGGGAATGTGCGTGATGAGCGGCCACGATGCATTCAAATTAAATGTGATATATGCTAAGTAAATTCAGTAACGGGAACGCAAAAAAATACAAGATAGGTGCACACTCATAATGCAAATAATATTGCAAAACAGCCGATTGCATATGTAATCAGCCTTGAACAGGTTTGTTTATGTCGTTTAAGCAGCGCGCATATAAAATAATAAGAAATGAATGAAAAATGAAAAAGCGCGCGTTTATAATTTTAGAGGTTCGACTTCCTGTTGCCGCTTTTTGATAAAAAAGTAGCGGCGTGCGTTCTTACTCTAGCCTGCAAGCTCTTTATTTTTGTCCCTTCATTCTTCAATTTGCTCTCTTTTGCTTTTCTTCACCGTCTGGGAGAAAAGAACATATACGTGTTGTATATAGCACGAATGGAATTTTGAAACGCGCTCATTTTCATCAGAAATAAACGCCTTCATGCAACCAGACGGTGCTCTAGCAATAATAAGCACGGCCTAAAGACGTTTTTATCGCTTCAAATTCACGTATCCATTTATGATTGTAGACCAAGCGATGCAACCAACCTTGAAACAACTACCAAGCACTTGAAGAATACATATTATAATTACAAAAAATCGTTATTGAGAGAAGCGGGGAAAACAATAGATGATAAATAAAACATTACGAGGAGGAGGTTCAAGGTGGGAAAGTGCAGAAGTAGCTGCTGATGGACATTTACCATTTTTGCTTATTACTACTGCATTGGCTTGATGCCCTTTTATGGCAAACAAGTTTATGCAATAATTAGCTACTAGATTACATATCGAAATGATTTTATATTTATGAGCGTTTTAACATCCTTTATTAGCATTCCGTCAGTTAAACATCCTAGGAAGTTAAAAAGCCTCGTGTATATAATAAATATTAAAGAAATTACTCGAATCATGAATGGAAAACTTAATATTATGTTATATTAGAAGCTGTTTGCAGGCGCAGATATATACTAGTATGTAATTTTCAATTAAATACACGGCATCATATAAATTTCAGCGCACTTGCAGTTTATTAACACATTTTAGGGGCAGCGATGATTATAAAAAGCGCTCTGACGAATCATTTAACAGTATTACTCATGTTTTTTAACGCATAAATGTATGTGTGCATGAACATTATTTGCTATCTTGTGTATGCCATAAAAAAGCTTTCATCAAAAATGATGTGTTTAGCAGAATAATCTTTTTCATGCATATAATAAAATATCAAGGCATGACACGTTGATTTGCTACATTTGCAACAACATAGGTACTGTTGCATCATAATTTGCACAGAAAAATAGTAATAATTAATTTTAATTTTTTTGTTGTATTCAAAGAAAACATTTTAATAACTCGTTTCAAGGCTTCGCGTTCACACAATGTTATAAAACATTTTTATTTTTACGTTTCACTCGCTCACCGTATTTTAAATTAAATCGCAATTTAATAAATTTCCAATCAAGAATCTGTAGCGATTATTAATGTATAATTGTCTTTCTTCTCGAACACTTTCTATAATTGGCTTTTATTGCTGACAAATGAGAAAGTTATTGATGATGGACAATATTGAAGCAAATTGTGAAAGTACATTCATACACGCTCTTTATTCGTAAAAATTATGTAGGTTTATTACTCTTTCGATTTATTCAAAAAATTACCGAGCAATTGTGAATGAGAATAGACAGACAGCCTACATAGAACACTGATTTTAATAGTACACCTGTTAGTAAGTATCATTTAACGTAAATGCGTTCATATTTAATATTGCTTTATGGCCGTAATTATTAAACAAAAATGTTTTCTCTTAAAAAAATCATTGCTTTGCAGATTTAATGTAATGCTTAAGGCCTCGTAATTTGATGATATTAATTAATTTATGTTAGCATTACATTTTTGAAATTAATTTAATTACAAGTCGAATTAATTGAAATGACACTGCTGCTAATTAATCAGCAAAGAGAAAATGTTTAAATATTTTATTATTTCGTAAGTAAAATGTACATAAGTACATTGAGAAAATAAACAAAATAAAAACAGATTTTTATGTGTTTCTAGTTCAAGAAAGTCTAGTTAAATAATTGCAGTGAAATTAAATCGATTTGTAATTTGCGCACGATGAAATTTGAAGCAAGCTTATTTAGTGATACTTGATTAGTAAGTACGCCGCAAAAAATATTTATCCATAGTTAGGAATTAAAGTGGGTGTATAATAAATCATGTTCATTTTTAAGCCCTATTTCCTTTTTTCGAAGTTTAATCTTCCAATGATTGATGTTCCATCTCGAATCACAACTTTTATAATAGTGAATACACTGCACTTCAACATGACAATGGCATACAAGTCCGAGCAGGTACTTTTCAGTTATAATTAGCAGGTTTGTTAAGCCTCAAGGCTGTTATGTTACTCGAACATTATTTTTTTACGTCACAATTTAAAACCGACTGTCTGAAAGTTTTTGCTTTGATAATGCAGCGGAGCTAACTTTTGGTAAATAGCATTACATATAGAATAGACAAAACGGACATATTATGTGAGATATGAAAGTTTTACAATGCTGGTGATGTGGGCTACACAACACAAAGATTATCTTTTTCTACTCAAAAACGTGTTAATTCTAATTTAAATTTAAAATTCGAGAAGGGGATAAAATCAGGTCAATTGTATATTTGCTTAGCGATACAATATGGTTTTAAAGTATCAATGCTCGCCACTGTAAAAAATCGCATAAACAACGCATCTGTAAGCCGCCGAATACGTTCATTCAATCGACTGATAGTTTGCTTCCGTTTATCGGATTAGACGCACATAAAGATATAATTTAATCCGGTTATAAATATAGTTTTTCACTGGTGTTTAATACAGTGATAAAATTGCCTCGCTAGAAATAATTACCTAATGATGAAATTTTTTGTCATGAAGTTATTAATGTGTGTACGAAATGGCTTGTATGTTTTAAGAAAAATGTCTATTTTTACAAGCGTACGTTTAAGTTTATTTGCTCAGACATTATGAATACAAAATTAAAAGCAAACGAAATATGAAAAAAAATCGAATAATGTTTTCTTTCAAAATACAGCTACATTATGAATAGACGAATCTGTAATTTAATACAATGCGTCTATCATAAGCCATTTAGCAGCATATGAGGGATGTTATTAGTTAATTAGTCATTATTTTTTAGAATGCCATAAGTTTTTAAAAATGAAAATCCGACATCTTATTGATAATTATAAATATTCTCCTTTTTGGCTACATTATTTGATATTATTCTCATTACTGTACTGAAATTACACCGGTTTTTGCACTGTTTGCCTAAAATACACAGATTCGCTTTTACATGGTTTTTAATGAGTTCATTTTTCTCTTATCATGAAAAGTAAAAATTAAACATTTTAGAGTAAACGTCCGCAATGAACGCCGATTTGAACGATATCAAACGTTCTATACGTTTACAGTAAATAAAAAAAAGAAGCCTGTAATGCAGCTAATTTTAATTCAATTGATGTTTTAATTTAAATTGGATTAAGCTTCTGTTTGTATTATAAAGTTTATTTGTTTTAAAATGCATACTAAATAAACCAATCTGTAATTTTGCAATAAATCTTAAATTTATTTCAAGCGATTATAAAGACCGCGTGTTTGATTTTTCTACACTCAATAGGTCAATGATTATTAATATTGTAAGGAAAATATTTTTTTAATATTGCAATAATTTTGGAGTTCGATTTATAAAGTTCCAAGAAGCATTTCATGAAAAGAAACATTTACTCTAACTTTTCATTAATAAATTAAAATAATTTTTAACATAAAACTGAATATTTATTTGATGCAAATAATTTGCATAAGAAATTTTAAAGTGCGTTTTTTATTGATATTCTAATATTTCACAAACTTTAAACAAGCAATTTGATGCGACTTATTGATCCAATGTTGTTTATAAATAAAAACAAAATTCCAAAATTTTGTAAACAATCCGGTATAACCTCTGAATGTAAATGAAACTCAGCGTGTTTTTATTGGTAGAAAAAATAAGGCATCATTTGAATCATCAATTTAGTCACCTGATTAACCAGTTGGCCGCCTCAGTGGAAAACGCGAATTTATTTATAGCTGGACGTTAAATTTAGATACAGGCTTGATTTATAACAAACTACTATGCATTCCTCGCTCTTTGTAAACTATCAAAACGCTAACGCACACCTATACATATTATTTATAATTTTAGCACCGTTTTAATGGATTTTTATGAAGAATTTGTGCGCCCAATTTAGATGGAGAAATAAAGTCATTTCGGGCTGCCACTTACGAGCGCCATAAATTCTAATTGCGATACGTCTGCACGTTTCGAAATGAGAAATCATAATAATGCGGGATGGGCGCTTTGTCGGTAATTAAAATAATAGGAAGTGTGTTTCTATGCACATTTTTACACGATCCTACAGAAAAATATTTTGTTTCCGGCCCATTGGTACTACTAAATGGAAAAAAAGACGAGTTCATTGAACGTTACTTGTACACATTATAGTCTATTTTCAGCCCTAGTAGTACCACCTTTTATTTTCTTCTTTTTCTTTCATGATCTATTTCATTATCGTGCGTGTGAAAGGTCAATAATGTGTTAAGCCATGACCTTATGCAGTCATTCATCGCCTCCGAATGCAAATACATATAAGAAACAGTCTTAATCTACACCTCGCTTCTTTTCAGTGCATGCAATTATCAACTCTAATTACAGCCTGCGTTTAAGCAGTATTATTTTCAGGCGTTGCACATGTGAAAACAGACGGTTACTTTCATGTCAGAAATTTATTGTCGAAAAAAAGGACGTACGATCATCATGTGCGATGAATTTACACCAACCAACCCTATATATGCAGCAGCAATTTCGCAATAATTGAATGAGAAATTTGTTTTGCTAAAGCACCATGTGCATGATGCATTTTCAGTCGGTGGATTTATCGTATTGCATTTGATATTTATTGTTACAGGAAAGCGTTTTCAGTAAATTAAGACGCGAACGGAATGCGTACTTTTATTACTGGATGTATAATAATTTTTCAGTTTTAATTTCGTAATTTATAACTATTCGTAGTAGTTGTATTTTTATTTATTGATATTGCTTTGCTATGCATTATATCTTAAATTATTGCCAGAACATTTTAATTTCTTGATTTGCAATATATGCATTATCAATATTTGCAGGATGCAATTTTCATTGAAATGGTAAAAAATGTAAATGAAATATGGATGCGCTTTGATACTAACTACCTATTAGCAGTCAAAGACTACAAGTGCTTTTAAAGTATAAAAGTAAATGCATTACTTTGTACATTGTATATACTAGTAGTTCTCAAACAGTGAAACTACGCGAGAGGAAGTTGTTTAAATATGGACCCCCAAATAATAATTCATGCGGAATGCAGATCCACAATCTCTTTGATAACTTATAAAAGAATGCCTAGGAATATAATGAGGCGGATGATGTATGACGAAGTCTGTGTGTTCGTGCTATTACTTTGTTTATATAAACACTGGCACAGTTTTTAAAGTTAGGTGCACATTTTTGTTCTATATTATTTGTATTTTTGGTTACATTAATGTCCATATCACAACTTGTGCATTTGATTTAAGTATTCTGAAGCTCATCATGACACAAAATAGAATTGACTAAATAAATTATTAAAAATGATGCATTTACGTTAAAAAAACTTTCTAAAACATCAAACGATAGCTCTTTATAAACCGTGTTTCTGGAAGGTGCTTGATTGATGATACCAAGGATTGAAAACTAACATATTGAAGGAGTTCTTTCATTTGTTATTTGTTAAGGATTTGGATCAAAATAGGGAAATGTCTATAAATACAAGTATAATTTTAAAAATTCGATGCTTTAAAAAGGCGATTACATTAAATTTTCGACTTTTTTAACCAATTTATACAATATCTAAATTTAATAAAGAAGCAATACATGGTTTAGTTTTACTATCTATTTGTATGCTGCTAACTGCAGCTTCGACTTTCGTCATTCTCAAAAGCTATAGTCAATATAAATAGTTTATAAAAAACAAAATTGAAACAAAATTGATTAGTTATAGTATAGCATTGATAATATCGAAACTGCAGTCAGTAGCATACAAATAAATAGTAAAACTAAACCATTTATTTCTTATTTATTAAATATTAATGATAATATCAAGTAAAAATTCTTCAATCAACTATATTAATATCTAAATTCTAGTCACCGTTCACAAACATTTGAGAAACACTGCTTTACACAGTTTAAATTGATTGTTCAAAGAAAACTTCTCTCAAATAAATAATTAAAAAAGAAATATATATCACATTTCAATTTAATTAAGTATTTCAGCATTGAATGAAATAAATATAAT
>JARJDW010006049.1:0-12845 GCA_030264715.1 Adinopsis sp. GC000173 | reverse complement strand
ATAAGACTATATATTTTTTATTTAACGGTTGTTGGTTACATTTAACATATAACATATTACATTTTGATGGAGTTAACAAGGCGACAAAATAATTACACCTATACGTATTTGCACATATGTATACTACAGTATGACAACAACAACAACAACAACACCAAATTCGATCGCTTATCTAAAGCAACCGGAGTCCACAATTAATTAAACCGTACTAATAATGATGGTAACGCGCGGCAACGTGGGAGGTCATAAGTAATGCACCAAAACTAGCGAGCGAAGAAAGAAGGAACGAAAAGGAAAAAAAACGAAAATCGATGATGACTTGTGCAATCAGGAATTAATTTCGAGATCACCAAAATATCTCGCGCGCGCGCGCGCGGGCACACACGAGAACTGCATAAGGAAACTCGCCGCCACGAACGAAACGCCACATAGCAATAATGATTTCACTTTTTTTCTTGGCGTTCTTGTTGGTTTACTTCATCACACACGAATATACTTATTGTTGTCAACTATATTTTTTGTACAAATTTGAAATAGAGAACAGTCGACAAGTTGGCATTTTTTTCGTAATTTTTTATCATTTTTAGATGAATTTTAGTGAATTTCGCTGCTTTTACTGTTTATTCAATGAATTTTACTGGTTTTTCATCATTTTTCGATGAATTTTAGTGAATTTCACTATTTTTTACTGTCTATTCACTGAATTTCACTGTCTTTTTAAATATTTTTTTAATAAATTTTAGTGAATTTCACTGTTTTTACTGTTTATTCAATGAATTTCACTGTTTTGACTGTTTCTTCAATGATTGTCACTGTTTTTCATAATTTTTCGATGAATTTTAGTGAATTTCACTGTTTTTGTCATATTTTCAATAAATTTTAGTGAATTTCATTGTTTTTACTGTTTATTCAATGAATATCACTGTTTTTCATCATTTTTCGATGAATTTTAGTGAATTCGATCTTTTTTTCCCTAAATGACGGCAATGCTCTAAAATATTAATAATTTTAGGGACATTTTTCATTGTAGCGCAGAAAACACTGTGGTAAGCGGGTGCTGCTGCTCCTTGCTTAATTCTTCCTACAAAGTGCGTGCCGGCGAGAGAAAATCCCGCCGCGCGCGGCCCAATACCGCCGAATCTACACCTTATAATTAACATATATAAACGTGTATAGCTTCCGAAACCACCAAAAAACCATTGTTATAATTATCATATAGATATTTTTCTGGCCCGGGGTGTGTTGTGCTGGCTGGCGCGCTGCTGCGGAGACGACGCTATATTACACTACTAACATCTAATAATTTACAAATATAGTTAAACTGCCGAGTGGTGGCCCTAAGGGCGGACAGACGCGCGTGTTGCCTCCTCTCCTGCACCCAAATAAATTTGTTAAGATGAGAGAAAAAACAAAAAACCAAAACAAAACAAAAAATGAATGCGCCTCTAAATAAAAAATGCATTAGCTAATAAAAAATGCGCATAAAATTGGGCGCAATCAAAGATATTCGGTAGGCAAATTTTATTTATGCGGCCGTAAGGCGCGCATCACAGCCATAAATTTTATCACACACAAGAATTTATGTTTTAATAAATAAATTTAATTAGAAAATTGCCTTTAAGTAGATTCTTTTATGCCCGCATTTATAAATTGTGAATGTTGTTGCGGCGCGCGGAATATCATACACCTATATAGTATATATGGTAGTATGTATGGAGTGTGGAGTAGGCAAAAAAATTACCTACATATGCTTTAATCTTTTCGCAGATTTACGATTTAATTTAAATTTATTTGCTGCAATCGCTCCCAGTTCCGTTCATTCATTGGAAAATTTCTATTAAATTTTATTAAAAATTCGAAAAAATTGCAATAAGCTGCTATGTGCAATTACCACCGGCACGTTTTCATACGCTATAATGAAATTTGTGCAATTTTTTGACAAATTGCTGCTTCTATTTAAAAATATTATGGTATTTTTTAAGTTGGAATTCATTTCTATATAATTTTTTAATATTTTATAAATACTTTTTAATGAATTTCAATTTTGAGAGCACGTGGTTTGTGATTTGGTAGTTTTTTTAATTTTTTTTTTAAACTAAGACAATTTAGAGTTTGTAAATATGTTTATCTATTTAATACATCCATTTTATATAATTTTTTTCAAATTATATTAATTTTGGAAGCAGGAAACATCAATTTCATTTGTTTTTGAGCTAAAAAAATTGAATTTGCAAATATATTTTTAATTGTTCAAGATTTTATAAAAATATTTCTAATATTTTCTAATTTTGGTTTCAAGGGGCACTTGATACATGTATTTTATCCATTTTTTATGTATACATACTTTTGTTTTTGGACCGCAATCTATTTATTTAATTTAACAAAAATCTTTTTTTTTAAATAATAATTAAATGGTGTTTATTTTATGTTATAAATTCAATTTTATTATTTTGCTGGGAGGACGTAACTTATCTACTTCTACAATTCTTGGATTTTTTAATTTCCTCATTGGAAAATGTAGAATATAGGCCCTTAAATTCCACTTAAAAATTCAACAAAAATGATACAAAATTAGCAACATTTATTAATATTTAAAAAAAATTTAAAATTGTTCAAATCTTAAATGTTAATACAATTAAAACACTATTAATTATAATAAATTACCAATTAGCTAACAATTAACTAGTAAAAATCATTGATTAATTTTACGCCTCTTTCTTTCTTTTTTATATACTTAATTTTTTTCCTATAACATTGATTTAAACATTAATCAAATACGTAATTCTACTCGATAATTGTTTAAGCTCGCTGTTGCATATATTATAAATTTATATAGACATTACACACGCTGAATATTATTTCTTTTTTACTTTTTGTTTTATTTTGTATTTTTTCTTTCATTGTTAATTAATTAAATAATGAATTTAATGAACACGATCGGATTATCATATAATAAACTGTCATGACCATATTCCCGCACAAAAATTTAATTAATATTAATAAAGATTATTATTATTATTATTATTTTATTATAATCTTATGCAACATTTTATTATCCATTAACAATGCCAATCATATATACCTACATTTATGCGTTGGAAATTTAATATAACAATATCTGTCCTAATTAAAATGCAACACCTACATTTTCTATATAGATATAATATCTAATTAATAATCAAATTTATTGCTAAACTTAGCAGGCACACAATTGATTAATTGAATTTTTATTTGGGAGGCCGGTTGCGCGCATTATAATTTCATTGATTAATTAAGCGTAACTGGGCGAAATAAAGCAGTCGTTGAAGAAAAAGCGCATAATTATGGGTTTGTTTGTGATATGAAAAAATATATTTGCATCACATTTGTGACACATAATTTGATATTATAATAGGTTGGTGCACTATTATTGCGGTTTTTTGCGCCATTGCTTTCTTATAAAAATTGGCGTTTTGCTTATTATTATTTTTATAAAAGTAATCTTTTCTCGTTCAGGAACAAAAATGCATACCGAAAATTATCTTCATATTTGCTATATTATGCTCTAACACTTTGAGAAATGTGTGCCGGATCGTCGAAATCTGATAGCCAAACTGTTCCTTCTTTATCTGCAAGGTTTGTGTCGCCCGTTTTGTTCGTGGAGATTGCAAAATGATTCTGTCGCCTTCCAACCTTTCTCAAAGTGTTAGAGTGTAATATGGCGAATATGAAGATGATTTTTGCTACGCATTGTTGTTTCTGAAAGGGAGAAGATTACTTTTATGAAAAAATAATAAACAAAACGCCAATTTTTCAAAGAAAACAATGGCGCGAAAAAATGCCGCAATAATTATGCTAATAAAAAACGTTTATATTTTTAACAATAGTTTTTTCTAAAATACGTTTAAAATAAATCAAATATTTGATGAAATTAATGATGTCAGTTAAATGCAGCAGCATACATACGTGTTGCATTTTGCGTTCGCTATACTTATTACTTATGTTATTTGTGATGTTTAATTTGAAATACGTTTAAGTGAAATAATAGAAATAGCATTGAGAGACAGATACGTACAAATATACGTATAATTATGTGCAGAAGCAGCATTCATTGCGCTCGCTCGCTGAAATTTCTCAACTGATGGTGCACCTGCTCGTTTTCTGTTTCATCTATACGAGTACACTACTACTACCTTCCACCCCTGGCAATTAAATGTTTAGTGAACCACGCGCTTCCATAATCACTTCTGATTGCTATATGTCTCAACACAACACGCAAACGAAATGTTATTAACAACACGTATATATTTCATACATACGCAAACCTTGCCATCGTTGTTGAACACATCAGTTTTTTTTTGTTTCAACAACTCCGCCAACATCAAACATTAACACAAAAATGTACGTTTTCACTTTAATCTACACTATTTTGCTTTAGTACATCAAATATTAAATAAAAAATCCAAATTTGTATAATATTAAATCATTTTTTGGTTATTTTGTGCATGAAATTTGTGGCAATAAAATTTGTTCGTTTGCCAGCTCACAAATTTTTTATTTTTCGTGCGTTTTTGACCATATTCAACACAATAATTATGTCTCAGCTTCTTTATTCATCCGACTTAGTTCCCTAAGACCTTTTTTGTCCCGAAAACTGAAAAAACGTATATAAAACACAGACTTTTTCAAGATTGCAGAGCCCAAACTCAAAAAACCGAAAGAATTTACATCGTTACTAAAAAGTGCACATTGGAGGTACTTCAAGGATTGAGAAAAGTCAGAATAATATCTGAAGGGATCAGTCTAAATACAATTTTGTTAAAGAAAGAAATTGTAACGTTAAGCACGTAGATTCAAATACTTAAAGTTAAATATCTACATTGCTGTAATATGTAAAGTGTATAGATTAAGCCACACACTCGTGAAAAGTGGATGAAAAAATCTATCAACATACAGTATCTATACATTGTTTTGCTATAGACGATAATTAAAAGGTTAATTAGAGGAGTTGGGTCTTTGCAAATCATTTATCATTAAATACAAGGTCGCTTTTGAAAGGATTTGCACACTTTTGTCGCTTTAATACATGATATATCTATTAAAAATGATTAATTGCTGTTTTAGTACAATTTACATGGCACTTTCTCTTTGGATGGAAGCGCGCGATTATATCGTAGCTAGGTAGAAATATGTTGATAATGTTTTATATTTGAGGAAAATTGCATTTCTACTTATTAAACTTAATAACAAAATAAACATTTTCGCTTTATATTATTAATAGCATGTTGTTAAGTTTTACTGTTATTACAAGCAGATTATGACTTAGAATGAATGTTATACTTCACTCCGGCTGGTGTGGTGTGTGTATTTCTTCAAAAAATGTTATATATATTTTTACACATAATTACAACTAACTAATTTTTTTAACGTTGCTGCGCTATTAAAATATATTTTACCAAAATTAAGCGCAAAATTTAAAATGTTTGCCTTCATTATACGTAATGGAAATAATTACACATATACGTGGTTGGTACGATAAGTTTCTAACTTTTTTAGTAATTTTTAGTGCTGCCCCCAATTATTCTCTAGCATCACCACGTCCTCTTAAACCAAAAATTTTTGATGTTTTCTTTGCGTAGAAATTTTTGCGACTTTCTTTCGATTTTTTTTTTGATCTTTGGTATTTTTCATCAAATCTTTTAGCGACTTTCTTCTTTATTTTGCATAATTTTTAATGAAAATCCTTAAATATTTTGATGCAAACTTCCAAAATCAAAGAAAAATTTTTGGTTTAAGGAGACGTGGTGATGCTAAAAAATAATTGGGAGCTGCACCAAAAATTACTAAAAAAGCTGGATACTTATCGGACCAGCCACGTATACATATACATATATGTATTTATATTTAAATATGTATAAATATGGCTCGTTAACTAAATTTATTTTATTATTTATTTAATATACTATCAAGTTAAATCTTATCTCGATCTTGAAAATTAATTCAATAATTTATGCTGAAAATGTATAATAATAATTAATAATTTTTTAATCTAATCGTATATTTTATAAACAATTTATGTTATTATGTACTAAATAGATAATTGAATTTATAATCTCGCGCATATATAACTACAATATTATTTATTAATCGTAATTATATTACCTATGTGTATAATAATAATTTAGACAACAATCAAGAAAATTTCGTAAGCGCAGTCGAAATTGTTTATATGATTAAATTTGTTATAACAATTTTGCAATAAAAGCAATACTTACAATTTAAGCTATTATTACAATTTTATGTTCCTTTTGTAGTAGGTTAATTATAATCAAATTCATGTAGTGTAGAGAGAGGTAATTGGTTAAAATATAAATTTGAAAATTGCAAATAATAATATAAATAGATAGTTGAGCTTTGGAGTTATTTATTATACTGGAGGTATATCAGTGGTCTTCAAACTATTCTCACAAGGAGATACCGAATTTTCAATCAAATAAATTCAAAATGTAAAACGCGACTACTTAGAATGAAATTAAATCTGTATGTTTATATTTTGTGTAAAGAATAATAAATTGCTCTAGAATTATTAAATTTAAACTAATACATTTTTTCTAAGAATATATGGAGATTTTCCTCAAAAAGACATTACAGCATTTAAGACTTAGAGTTTTAACAGTCGCTAGAGTTTGAAAACCACTGGAATGTTGAATTTTCACTTAAACTTTCAATAAAATAAATGCAAAATGTAAAACGCTGCTTCAGATAAAGCAATTAAAGCCAAATTTTTGACTTTTATGTAAATTAAATTTAAACTAATGTAATTTTTTCTTAGAATACATGATGGCCAAAAAGACATCACACAACACTAAAGAGTTCTTCATTCCGTTAAAGTTTGACAACCACTGGATTGAATACCTAGCAATCTTCACTTATCTAACTAACTAAAATTTATTGCAAGTATTTAAAAACATATTGCAAGCCAAACGAATAATCATTTACCGCAGTTAAAAAGGAATAAAAAGGGAAAGTTTGCGTATCTATCTGAAATTTGGCGGAAGTTTTATTACTATGTTGTGTGTAAGATAAGCGTACGATACAGATGCTTGTCTTCTAATCATCAGACTTTCTTCTTGTATGTATAAGTAAGTAATGAAGGTGGAAGAATATTATAGGTAAAATTAGCAAATAATCGGTGAAATTATTATCTGGAAGTCCTTTTTTTGAAAATAACGTTAAAAAGTCATTAGATGGGCGCAATTAAAGCGAATACGGATCTTCTTTGAAATAAAAATTGAAAAATCTTTAGATGGATTGCAACAGAAAGGTGGATATAATAATAGAAAAAAGTAAAAGATAGTGGCTAGGGGTGTAAATTTTAATAAAAAATAGGACTTGATTAACTTTAATTTGATAAAATTGAAATTAATTGCTGTTAATATATTCTATAGAATTGATTTAAACATTAAAAAAAATGCTTGTCAGATAATAAGACAGATTATTTTCCTGTATTTTAGAAACTGTGTTTAAATATCAAGCGAAATAAAAATTTTATACAATTAGCGTATAATGGGCAAAATAGTCGATACGCTTAATAGTCTACATAGCTATATAAGCGAGTAAAAATAAGTTGATTTAAATAAGGTCAGCCTTTTTAGCGTCTACGGTACTTATTTTAGATGCCATTAATATTTTTAGTGTAGTTGGTAGTTGTTGTATACATATATGTATTAACGATAAACTAATAGCTTCTGCAATTTTAAATCAGACATTTCTATATTTATCACACGTATAAAATATGATAAGTAGTTGCAAACGGATTGCTTTAAGCAAGACTGGTAGTAGTTTCCATTGCGCCCACATACGGCTAACCCACCCTCGCCGTCAGCGAAACTACACAGCACAGGCAGACACAAGACAAAAGAATGCTGCGTTATGGATGAGTGAATTTTATTTTACCATCAATTAGAATATATCAAAACTGCTCCCGGTCGTTGATTATCAACGTTGGAAAAATGGATGATTTAGTTCATTAATAATAGGGTACCTACATTCTAAACGTGGTTACAGCAGCAACCAACCGCATTATTGTAGACATTAGTAATTGAAGTTGAGATAAAAAAATGTAAAAAAAAGTAAAGTCGGTAAGGTAAGGGAAACACAGCGAGTGAGTAAAAAATGGAATTGTATGAGTGAAATAATCGTTAAAAGCATCTTTCGCCGCTGCGGCCCACACAAGAGTGTGCGGACACTAATGGACGTAAAGCTGTCCGCACTTTAGCTGCTTAGCTACTTGAGCATACACAGCCTATTACAAGTGTTTTTATTCCCCGACTACATATTGCTACAACACACTTGGCGACAAAGCGTACAAAAAGTAAACATGAGACAAAAATCTTTGTTGCTGCACTACTTGCCACTTACTCTCTTACACATACACGCGCGTATGTGTGTATGTACTATTATATACATCAAAAACTATTAAACGCAATTAAATATACTATAAATTTCAGTGCACACTCATTACTTGTACTGATTGTTACTTGCTTTTCTTTATTGGCGTCATATTGTTATTATTTATTCGCTGTGCATGCAACTAAAATAAATTTAAATAGGAAAATGGATAGAAATACACAAATTATACGACATTTATGTGATTTTTTTTATAATTTAATGATACAAATAATTTTATTTATTAGTTACATATTTTATTTATTTTTGATTTCCAGAATTAATTCTTTATACTTCCTAGAAGAGTTGTTCAATGCGAGGAATGCCAAAGCTGTAAGTATATTTTTTAACTAATTTTTGGCAATTTACTGATGATTACATCTTCAATTTATACATGGCTTTTACTCTATTTCTAACAAAAGTATATCAGCATACAAAATATAAATTAAATTATAGAAATTGGCGATATTTTAGTCAAAAGAGGACGAAAAAGCTTAAAATAATACAAAAATGCTACTAATTTTTATAAGAAATTCAAATGAATGTTGATTGCTTGTCTTATTAAACAATCTTTACAATTTTAGTTTGCAATAGCTAGTAATTTGGCTTTCAATGATTTAACTGTAGATTAGATGTAACAAAACTAGCATTCAAACATTATATATCAAGAGATAAATCGTTTTCTAGTACTGTATTATCTTGTTCTTATAAATTTAGTGACACGATTTTTTCTCTGAAATTATGAATTGCTTGTAAAGTATCTAAGTATATTGCAATTAGGGAAAAATAAAAAAAAATCTAGAATAATACAAAAAATTGTCTATTTTTAATACATGAAAATGAAATAAATGTTGATTGCTTGTCTTATTTATTAAATAATTTTTGTTTGCAATAGGTAGTGTAGTTTGGCTTTCAAAAATGTAACTGTAGATTAGATATAACAAAAACTAGCATTCAAACATTATATCAAGAGATAAATCGTTTTCTAGTACTACTGTATTATCTTATTCTCGTAAATTTAGTGACACGATTTTTCCTCTCAAATTATGAATTGCTTGTAAAGTATCTAAGTATATTGCAATTAGGGTAAAATGAAAAAAAAATCTAAAATAATACAAAAATGATCTATTTTTAATAAATGAAAATGAAATGAAATGAATGTTTATAGCGTTTGTCTTATTACACAATCTTTACAATTTTTACTATGCTAGTATAATCTGGTTTAACTGTAACTATAGATATGACAAAACCTAGCATTATTCAAAAATTATATCAACCAATAAATCATTTTTTAGTGAGAGGTCATTATTTGAAAAATGAGAAAATAAAAAAATCATTCCATTGTTGTATTATGTGGGTAACAGTAGGTATACTACTATACGCATTTTATAGATTTTCTTAATATACAAAACATATCGTACAAGAGTAGCGCATTATTAAAATAAACATTTTTATATTTAGATGAAAGTTTTATATTATGAATATAAGTAGTGTTATGTAAATGCAACTACTGTAATCTTGTAAAGTAGTTGATATCTTCTTTTTCTCTCATATCTCTAAAACACAAAAACTCACGTCATTATAAATCTCTTAATGTTTCATGTTAAATGGAGGACGGACTCCTCGACTCTCTTCGCTCTAGAACATTTTTTTTTATTTTGAAAGAATATTAATAGAGTAAAATATATATCAAATTACCGACTATTTTTCTAGGTTTCGTTTTTTTTTCTAAATGGTCACTCTTACACTAAATGTCACATGCATTAAAAACGCTCCTCTATCATGCTATTAAAAATAAATGTGACTTTTACAATATAAATAACCTAATTAATTCCGGATCTATTTTCTTCTAAAATTTATGTAAAACATCCTTGTGGCTGTTGTTGTCGCCGTCCAAATTATCGTGCGTGGTGGCTTAATTAAACGAATTGAAACGGTAGATTTATTTACATTAACGTAATCGCACAAAATTAATTCGAATAATTTTTCATAACATATTTTTACCTTAATCCACACAATTATCGACGTAACAAGTCAGTAAAAAATCAAAGTGTATGTTATAGATGCATAATAGTCAAATACAGGATGGAAGTCAAAATGTGATTTTTACAATATAAATAACTTTATTAATTGCTATCGTTTTTTTCTAAATTTATGTAAAACATCCTTGAGTTGTTGTCCAAATTATCGTAGCTTAATTAGACAAAATGAAACGGTAGATTTGTTTATGTTAGAATACTTAATAATTTTTTCAAAATATTGTGTATCACTACGTCGTCAATGAAAATTCAAATCGTATCTAATAATCTGATAACCATACAATAATAAAACACATAAAGTCACTCAAATTTCATACACAATACAATTAAAAATCTCAATATTCTTTAAAATTTATGTAAAGCGTCTTTGTGTTATTGTCCAAGATCTATTTACATTAACTTAATCGCACAATTAATTCCAACACTTATCAAATTTTTCACAACACAATCATCATCGGACGTGGCAATGTATCATCACGTTGTCAATAAAAATTCAAATCGTATCTTGTATATCATCTGACAACGATACAATAATAAATAAAAAAAATCAAATTTTCATATATACATATACACACAATCACAATTTGTAGCTCGCCGTCGTCATCGTCGAATATTATTATGTATTTATATAAATATTATAATTGATGATGAAGAAATTTTGATTGAATGGTGAAATAAAATGCTGTTTTACACCATGTATTTATCAACGATGCGATAATTTTTCATTTGAATGTCACCGATGAATGGGAAATTGGACAGGGCATTAAATTATGGGTCGCCAGAGTTTATTTAAACACACATACAGAGATGGACATTAACTACGATATTTGAATGTCTTTGAAATTATCGTATATTGCGCAATCAAACGTATTTGCAAGCGAATCATAAAATCGAATAAATGGGTATTGAAAAGGGTACATGTCAACTTTAAATTTTTAATTTTTATCATTTTGTCTGAAAATTGTCAATCTTTGTTAATTTTATTTCTATTTTTGAATCGAATTGTTTAAAGATTTGAAAATCGAGGTTGTAATGCACAATATATACAAAATTCGATTAAATATTGCTTGACAATGAGAGAAAAATAATAATTTTACTTGAAACTTTGCTTTTTATTATTGAAAATTTAAAATTGTACATTATCGGCATTAATTCGTGCCATATCTCATAAAATTTTAATAGTTTTTCTTTTTTCTTTTTCAAATAAAAATAAACGTATCTAGCATATGCCGTCATGGGTACACCTTTTAATTTTTGCTATTACTACCTAACAATCAATCGTTGAAGTGCGCAAGCGAATGGGAAATTCGCACATATGCAAGACGTGGCATGCCGCATTTCGAAATTTATCATAATCCTCAAGAATAATGAGTGCGGACAGCTTAACAATGTTATATACATGCACTCGAATGAAATAAAAAAGTAAAATAAAAAAAGATGAAATTTGCAAACAAGATGTTCGCAGCAAGTATGAGGAAGCGAATGAGAAACGCAAAAACGTCATTCTGCTGGCTGCAATATAAACGTTTTGGAACGAAATGCGAAATATACATTTGTGTCATTTGTTTGTTGTTTGGCATAATACAGGTGTTTAGAATTATGTCGCAGCACAGTGTATATAGTATAGTATAGTATGTATACGACGAATACCGGCTGGGCAATAAATAATAATTCTGAGACATAATTAAGCGAAAATAGAGATATGGTGGGTTATGACACGTGAAATAGAGATGTTGTGGATGGTAAAAAGTAGTTTAATGTGAGGTGTGTTATGGCAGCAATGCTAATCCGACGCATACATCATACGTGAAATGCATTTTCCTCTCTCTTCTTGATATATTTATTATATATGCGATGATTTTTTTTCTCTTCTCCACTGCTGCTTCTTCTTCTTCATTTTACCGGATGACATAACGTGTGTAATATTGTGACAAAGAACATAAGGTGCCGTCCATCATCAATTCCCTTCAGCTCTCAAGCAATTATCTTGATTTTTTAATAGCGTGCCAGCCGCCCCCTCATTTACCACAAAATATTTGCTAAATATATAACACTGAGAGATTTGTTCGCTCACATGATGCATATATAATATAATATACGTAGGTATATTAATAAAAAATATTCCCTGTGTGATTTACTTGCTTGTTTGTGCTTTCAGTTAACCAGCCGAATGTGAAACAAAACGAATGATGAAAAAATGGTTACGATGCTAAACAACATATCTATCATAATTTTTTTTCTTCTCTCCTCTCCTCCAACTGAATCTCCTACTCTTTAAAAAGTGATTTATCTTACAGTACACACTACCTATATAGCGCCGCAGCCAAGAAAAAATTTTATATTATAGAAGAGCGCGCAATTTTCCCCGCGCACTAACTA
>JARJDW010006047.1:0-24525 GCA_030264715.1 Adinopsis sp. GC000173 | reverse complement strand
GCATGCTATCGTACGCTGGACAAGGGGTTTGCCGTCGTTTTGAAGCTGTGCATGATTGTGGTATGCGGACATCTCTTTTCCATCTATGCATATCAAACACAATGGGTGCAGGAATATATGGCGGCGGCGGAAGAAAATCCATATATTAGGTAAGGTTCATATTCGTCATATTATGCTCCTACCACGTTGGGAAAGGTAGATCTGATCGTCGAAATCCAATAGCAGCCAACCTCTTCCTTCTTAATCTGCAGGATGTTTAGTATCTTTATTCTTGTGTTATACAACTACCACTTACTATCTATTTCTCACACCTCTCTTGCCATCTTGGCCATTCTCTAGTTTAATCTTTTTTACTTCCTCTATTCTCCAGACATCCATCATCTTTCTTTTGCTTCTCTTGTGAATTAATTTTTACACCTAACGCCATGTTTTGGCCCTCTTGAACCATCTTTCAACTTGACTCTACCGTCTTCCAGCCCTTCTTAATGTGATAGATCATAATATGGCGAATATGACGCCAATTGACCACCAAAATATATTGCTGACATAAACATGTAACATTAATTAAAACAATTCAACTTTTTTGTGTTCTAGATATTTTGGTTTAACGAATTTTATGACGGTCGATTGCGTCGAGGCACGAACATTTATCTATCATACACGTTTGTGGACGGATTATGCAAATATTATATGTTTATTAATCTTATATTTTATATTGGCGATCGAATCGGATCATTTACTGGGCCCAAGGGAGGTATGTAACAACAAATTTCGTTATTCCCTTTTATAATTAATATGATAATTAATTTTATCTAGTTAGTATGTATTATGAAATTTCCAAATATGCTACACGCATTTTACACAATATTGTTGTTGTATTCTGCTCCTTTGAGCCATCTTTTACATAATTGTTACAAAAATTGAAGGAAACTTAGTTACGTTTGGGTACAACAGCGTCCAGTGCTCTTCCTGTCATGGGTAAGGGAGTTGAATCACGACCTCAGACAAAATACTTGGGGTAGATGGGAGGTGTATTGCTTTGGGTTTCACGCTATGTTTAAATTCCTATAGATGGAACCACCAAAAATTGTACACTGTTGCAATCTCTTATTTCTATATCCGCAATTTTGCATGCGTACGTATAACAACAGACAAAGAATGGCAACACATTAAGGGAGTAAAGTACGATTTGAGGTTAAAGCAGGTAAAACCAACAAAGGAAACTACTTTATTGTCAATATGTAGGCAACTTAAAATGCAGCAAAACTGCGACAAAATTCTCCCATATGAATTCCCATCTGCCTCTATTCTATTATCTGTGTCGCGACTAACTATTATCTATCGTTTTCCTTATCTTTACGACTTCGGTATTTGTCAGCATTATTACTTATAATTGCAAATAATATTGTTTAAAAGTGCTGCTTTTTGGAAATTTCAATACATTTAATTGATTTTATATTTGAGAATTAATAATTTTGTATCTTATTATTGAGTAACTAACTAATTAATTATATAGTAGATTATATTTTGAGTGCGTTTCGATTGTTGTTTGTGTATTTCTCTCGCTCTACCTACATATATATTTGAGTATGACACAAATGATGATGATTTGCAGCCGCCGAAAAAGCCGGGTACATTTTCTCGCTTAGAAGGCAGCTTTACTAAAAATAGGGGGGGTGCTCTTAGCCGTCAATTGTCGCAACGTTTGTCTGAACGACGTCTGCGACGTTCAGCGACAACTAGAACGCGGTGGCAAAATGCTACGCGTAAAGTTCGTGTAAGCCGCAAAATTTAAAAATAAAATTATGAATGAGCTGTGCTGCTGCTTTGATTAGGCTCCCGCTAGCTGCTTTGCCCCGTATATTATTATTATTTTATACTTGCATATTATAGTTATGGTTCCTTCTATTTTTCTTCCAGTTGTTTATTTTATTTTTAATTATGCTTTTTTGCTTTCTTTTTTGTGCCTCTTTATAGGTTAATGTTTTAAATGATGGGCAAGGAGGGATTGCTCCACCTGGTGAATCCACTCCAGTATGTATCTTTATTATTTTTCTTTAAATATATCATTTAATCAATTTGCTTTTAATGATTATCATTTTTATAATTACTGTATTTTATATTATTAAACATTTGCACTGCTATGCATGCTAAAGCTATAAACAATGTCTAGATTAATCCAATTTATACATAGCTTTACAAATCGTAATGCAAAGAAACAAATTTTCAGCTGCTTCATGGGCTGCGACAACTTTCGGGCAGTCAAAGATTGATGCGCGCAAGCGATAGCGCCATGTCGCAAGGTGCTCACATACTGCAAGATTCCACCGGCAGCGTAACGATACCGGTTGTTGAAAGCACCGACGAAATACCCATGGTCGATAAGATGAAATCAATTGGTATGTTTATTCCACTGCGAAATAATTCAAATAGTATCGAATTTCATTTGCTTGTAGCACCGTCTGAGGATGAGGAAGAAGAGAAATCATCAATATTTGAACGCATTTTTTACGCCTTGGAATCAATTTTGCTATTTATCATCAAAACGTCATATATTGGAACGAATATTATTATGATGGTATGTTGACAATTCAGGGATCTAGCTGCAATCAGTATATTTACGCATTCGAATTTCAAGTTGATTTTTTAATTGATAAAATTTTATTCATCATTGAACATACTTGTAACGAATTCACTTTCTTTTTGTTTAAAAGGCATGGAGTATAACATATCACAGCTGGCTAACGTTCATTCTCTTACTATGGGCGAGCATACTATGGATGGTACCGAACCAGCGCAAATTTATGCTCCGCTCGAGCCCCTTCCTCGTCCTCTACGCCTGGTTCCTACTTATTTCGGCGTACGCCTATTCGATGGACTTGACCGAAGACGAGCTGCCGACGCGCATCAACGACGTCGATCTGACGCAAATCGGGTTTGTGCGGAACCGTGACACACCGTGCCAAACGCTGCTGGTGAAGTGCCTGTACACGCTGATGTTTTGGATCACGCTGCGGCAGTATGTGAAGGAGCGCAAGGAGAAGCGCCAGGAGTCGGCGCTGATTGATATCGTCGCACCGTTGCATGTGTCGGTTGGCGCAGTTGGCGCAGGTAAATTAATTGAGAGTCGTTTGCACCACAAACTTGTTGAAAAGATGCACCGTATGTTGTACAAGAAAGAATGCCAAATAGGATGGAAACAAAAGAACTGCATATAATTAAATTTATCCTTGCTAATTCGAGGTTAACAAGCAGTTGATTAAAATTTGGAAAATGTTGCAAAACTGAACGTTAGTTAGAGATACATTCGAATTGTTTTTGCTTTTATTTGGCATTTCTTATAAAAACTTATAAACACCGCCTAATGAGTATTTAACGAAGTACATGATTTTACTTATGTTATATTTGACAACGCTCTGCACATTGCTTAATTTTATCATTTTTTTTTCGTTTGGATTATTTACGTAGAGAAATTAATTTTGCAATATGTAAATATACGCAAATCTACAAATTTATTTTTAGAAATAATGATAAAAATATATAATATGTGTATTATGTATATGTATTCTGATGAATTAATTGCAGGCGTTGAAAATCTACTTGTTGGCGATAATCAAAAATATAAGAAAAAGGTTTATCCGGAAAGCGTTATTAGCGAACAATCGATTTATTTAACTATGAATGATAATAATAAATCGACCACCGGTAAACAAAACTTTTTTTTAATTAATAATTTTACATAAAAATATTATTTATTTATATATTTTTAGCTTATTTTATTTTTTAACAATTAAAACCGTTTAGTTTTTATTTACAAAGCCGGTGTTTTCTACAATTGATTAATAAGCGTATATAATTTTGTTGCGTATTACATTCATTTGATGTGGTGGTGTTCTAATTGGTTAACTAAGATATTTACATTGTGTAGGTCCGCCGAAAGAGTCGCAGACGCAGCAAAGCAGCGAGAAGGAGAGCGAACTGATGAAAACGGTCGGCACGTTTGTGATGCGATTGTTAACCAAATTTTGGATTTGGATCGTTGCGATTACGCTATTTATCGTTGCAATCACCGGCGAGCGCATGACCGTCTTTCGTATTTTGTACATGGCGCTCTTTTTGGTTTTTATTCTAAGCTTCCAGGTTGGTTATTTATATTAATAACAACACAAGGGTGGTGGCCCGAAAATTTTCACTCTTTTTTATGTTTTAGGTATCATTCAACGCTTGGCGCAAACTCATGTTTGGATTTTGGCTGACCGTCATCGTTTATTCAATGATCATTCTAGTCTTAGTCTACACCTATCAGTTTAACAACTTTAAAGAGTATTGGCGCGATTATCTACACGTATCGGATAGACAGTGAGCTGAAAACATTTATCTTAATATATGAAGTAAAAACACTAGGTAGATCCAACAAAATTAAATTTTTCACAGAAGAAAAGCTCGTTTTTGTGAGACCTATCTTGTGTTTTTACTTTATATTTTCATATTACAGCTCTCTACCAAGAACTGGCAAACCAACTATTATTTTATTATTTTCTTTATGTTACTTACTACTTTACTCGTATTTTAGACAATTAGATATCGGGCTGGAAAAGTATGAAACGAAGCAGCTGTTTGTGCGTCTAGTCACACCAACATTCTTTGTCATTATCGCCGTCATACAGCTGCACTACTTCCACCGCGATTTTATGACGATGTCGGATCCGGTGGCGACGATCGCCGACACCACCAAATCCGAAGCGAACAGTTCGGCGCAGGGCGGCCTTAAAAATGTCGAAGACGATGATGATGACGAACCGCGACCGCCGCAAATTTTTCACGTTAACAGCTTAGACCTAACCGATATTGAAAGTAAATCGATGTAATAATAAAATGTATACTTCATTCATATGTCCATCGTTTATCAATTGTAGATCTATCGGCGAAAATGGTGCGAAGACGTTTCGAGCTGCTGGTCGAAGCGTTGTACAATGCATTCAACCTGTGCCTTTTGTACCTCGAAATTCACATGTCAAAGCTCGTACTGTTTATGGGCATGTTTGTCGCCGTAATGGACGTGTGCACCATCAGTCTGCTGACCGTCATTTTGATGGTGATGGGCGCCACCATCGGCAAGGTGGTGCCAAAAGCCACCATTCTTATCAACTCGTTCCTCGCCTCGCTGATGCTACTGTCGCGCATGTTGTATCAGATTGAGTACGTGGATCATAGTATGTGGAACACGAATTGCTCGGTAAGATCGAATTAAAACGATCCATCGATCCATGTATTAATCTGTCAGATTTAGGTTAGGTGGGTAATTTAGATTGCATCTCCAATAAGAATTAAATAGTATTGAAGGTTATATTTTTAATGAACGCATGTATCGGCAACGAAATGGATCAAAATTATAAAGAAACTAACACCAATTTATAGGATAAATAAGAATCGTAGTTTTGGAGATTATGCATTTATGTCTACTTTCAGCAAAAAGTTAGGTTAGGTTAGAAAAACGCCGGTTCTTATTTCGACTATAAATTGGTGTTAGTTTGTTTGGAAATTTTATCCATTTCTTTGCATTATACGTGCGGTCTTTAAAAATATAACTTTCAATTCTATTTAATTCCTATTGAAAACGCTAACCTTATTCTGACAAATTAATATAAACAAGTACACTCAATAGCATTTATTTTGAACGAATTCTCTTTTTCAGGAACCGAACAACATGAGTTCAACGGTGAACGACGCGAAATGGCTGGGTTTCGATAAGATCTTATACGGCCGCCAACTGCCCAAATTAGTCAAATGGAATATTGTCTACATTGTTATCGTCACCGTATGGTGTATTATCGATATCCGGCAGAGAAATTTCCGCGTTAATAGGGGCCGCGATCCGGAACGGCCGTTCATCATGTTTCCGAAGGTTAAAATTACGAATTCGTCGAAGAATTTGAAATACTATCTGATGTATTTGGCCAATTATATGTTTTATCGCTTAGGCCTTGAGGTAATAATCTTTTTTTATACGAGATTTTGTGAGAGGATAATTATTGTATTAATTAATGGAACAAATTATACTTTTAATTAGTCCACAGTTCAAAATGTAATTACTCATTAACTGCGTGTCAAATATTTTTACAGATTGAGGAGAATAGGCGTGAATGCATCTCTTATGCGTACCGGTAGCTGATTTTTTGCCATGTTTGTCACTAAACGATTTTTATTCGATTTCAATGAACATTTTTTATGACTTTCACGGCTGTTATCCATCTTAATATGTTAATTACTATCGTAATAACTAATCCAATTATTTTATTTTCTTGTCGACTAATCAAGAGTACAATTTGTTCTATTTATTATGGTTTGCCATGTAAATACAAGAAATATTTTATATTTATTGCATTTTTTAGATTTGTTTAATTGCAATCGTTGCCACAATCGGCCTGCGCATGGACATGTACGCACTCTTCTACGCCATATTCCTCTGCGTCTTCCTTACCATGGACCGTTCGAGCGTCGCCCGCTTCTGGAACGTACTGCTATTCTTCATCGCCACCGTAATACCGATTCAATACATAATGGTGGTTGGCTTACCACCGAGTTTATGCCTATGTATGTACTATAGAATTACTTAATCACTTAATGACCAGTTTATATTATTCTATGCGCGCAGCATATCCATGGGACGAGAATGATATACTGCGAAAGTTTCAAGAATGGGCTTTCCTCCTCGATCCGGTATCACCACCGCCAGCCAAAAAGATTTTGTGCGATTTTGCGCTGCTGATTTTGGTGTCGCGCCAGGCGTTGGTGTTTCGCATTGAGAAACGCTATGCGGGTAAAGACTATCCGGGTGGGAATAACGATAGCATCATTCATAAGGCCGAAGCCACCGATTTTGTTAATCCAAATCCCGACTTTGTTACTTACAGCAGGTAAGACTGTACAGATACAGGATATACATGTGTGGTCTGATAAGTTTCGGAGTTTTTCAAATTCTATTTTGTTATTTTATGGTGCTTTTTGTACAACTTTTTGCTGTTCGTTTTTCGTTGTTTATTGCTGTTTTATGGATTTCTTTTTTTTTAAATTTTTTTGCCCACTTTTAGTACTTTTTGCAAAAAAGGCGCCAAAATACTAAAATCAGGGGAAAAGTACCAAAAAAATGTTGAGAAAGTTTGCAGCAAAACGTAAAAATACAATAAAGAGTGAAAGCAATGCAAAATTATNTATTTGGATGTATTTAAGCGCGCCACATTACTACCATTCATGTGGGTAACGTTAGCGATCATTTTCCTGGCGGCCACCTATCGTGTCAATATATTCTCGTTGGGCTATCTAATTGGATCGTTTTATTTCCTATGGGAAGGTTCCGACATCTATCTACGTCCGATTCCAGACATTATTAAAAAGTAATGAATCAAGATGAAATTGTTCCATTTACTTATTAATAATTATTGCAGATGGAATTATTTGATTGCGTATAATGTGATGATAATCACAGCGAAGGTGATTATACAGCTGATCGGCTGCATTTTCATCGATTACATCAAGAACGACGCGTGCTGGCTGATTCACCTGTTTAGCATCAGCTGTTTGCGCAAATTCAAACTGACGGGACAGGCGGTGGAGATGCAGATGTCGCCCAGCATTGATGAATGCATCGTGCCGAGGGAGTACATTGGCTTGGCGTGGGATGGGGCGTCGTTTGCCTGTCTGATACTGTTGCGACGCATCTTTCAAAGCTATGATTTTTTCCACATCGTCAACGAGAGCAAAGCGTCAACCATATTGGAGTCACGAGGTGCGCGAATGATTAATTTTTCCATTAATAATGAATTGAATTACAATCTGATTGTTTAGGCGCCGAATTAATTGAGGAGCTGCGGCAAAAGCGTATGGAGGAGCAGGAGGAGAGCGAGAGAAAGGTAATTGAAAAGATCAAGACGAAAATGGATCGAATTAAGGCGAATCAGCAAAAAATTCTGGGGCCAAATTATACGAATCCGGAAAGCCATTATGTTGGTAAGTTATTTTTTCAGTTTTATTAAAATCTTTAAAGGTATTTCGACTCTAAAAAGTTCCAATTGATAAAAGGTTGTTAATTGTTCATTTTTCTCTTTTTTTTCTTTACATGTTCTTGATTAAATATCGTATTTTTGACAGATTTATATACAATTTTTTAAGAAATAGTAAGAATGTTGATTAATTTGCGATTTTGAATGCAAATTAGAAAAATATCGCTTAAAAATAACGCAAATCAACTGAAAATATGCGAAAAATCATTTTATTTTATTTAATTTTTGAGGTTATGAAACTAGGCCATCTTATTTCTCGAAATTTTCGTGTTTTTCAATCGATGCAAGTACTGTTTTTACATAAAGTACTTGGAATGTTAATTAATCTTGCAATTTTACGTGAAGGGTAGAAGAAAATCGCTTCAGAAATGCAAAAATTGAGTGAAAAAAATGGCGGAATGAGACAGCTCATTTGTTAAGTAAAAATTCACTGAATTTTCGTAATTTTTTAGCTATTTTTATCATACTTTTGCTAAAAATTGTAAGGTTGATTAATATTCTTAGTGTACACTCATTGAGTTCAGCAAAATAGTTGAAATTTTCCACTTGTGTTTTTATATTGCTCGGCGACAAGAAAGCATTTTTTTTCGGTTAAAACTTGTTAAAACTGCTTTCACGAAATATTGTTGTTGATTGATTACCATGCCATGCCCAGATCCTCCACCATTAGCACGCTCCCCATCAATGACATCGTGTCGTTCCGGCACGTCAGCCACCTCACAGCAAACCACCACGCCGGCCGGCTATCACACACCGATCGACGACGATGACGATCATGATGTGGATGATGACGAGGACGTGATTGACGAACCGCCGCCACTCACACCCGCCACCAGTTCGGCGGTGCAGGCGAACAACAACTCCCCATCGCCGTACTCGGCGATTATGACCGGCTCGCTGGACGCCTATCTCGAGCCGCAACGCATATCGTTCAGTTCGCCGCCGAACTCTGAATTGACACCGCGCCGGCCACCGTCACCCGACGATAGTTTCCCGGTGTTCTCGCCGCCGCCGTACGACGATGCACCGCCGTATGCGGACGTTGTTAGCGAGGAGACGACGGTGGTGCAACGACATCCTACCGCATCGTGGATGAACGGTGGCCCTGATGGCGCTGGTGGTGGTGGTGGTGTTGGTGGCGGTGGTAGTTTTGTCACGCCACGACAGAGCGTCATTTCGTATTCGACGAGATCGCCGCTCAGCCATCATACATGTAATTGATTGCAATTTCATAATTGATCCGGCTGTTTATCCACGCTTTATATATAAATATTTATGATATATAAATGTTTTTTTTTTCGTTTAAATTTCTTTTTATTTTTGTGTAAATAATGTTTTGCCCTTGTATATTTTGCTTATAGATACAATTTTTCCGAAATCTAGTAGGCCAAAGTATCAACGGAAGGATCCTAAAACATATAAAGAGGGTAAATCAATTGGTAATATAGCTTTTTGTTTGTTTAGTCTATTGTTTGTTGAGTTTTTTATTCCCCCCATGATGAGGATTATTATTATTATTATGCTGGGAAATTACAATTTGATTAAATTTGTATTATTATTGGCATATTTGGTTTGTTATCAAATTCATTACTTATTACTACATTTGTTCATGTTATGTTGGGTATTAGTATTAATTGGCGTTAATTAAATGTGCTCTGGGTAAATACATACGTTATTAATCATCACTAAGAATTTTTATTTTCTAATGTACTATGATTTACTAATTGAATTAATTACGAACTAACATATGCTGCAAATAGTAATTAGAAAATAAAAATTTATCAATGTTTAGTGTTGCATGTAATTTCCTCTATTTCGAATAGAATAGACGACGATTAGGGTTGTGTTAGCTGGATAATACTTTTAGTCTTTGCATTTATCAACGATAATAAGTAAATCGTAAATTTTAACGAAATTTTTATTTATTAGAAACCGATTGAAAACTAAATGATAGTGTATGCAGATAAATTAATTAATTCAAAGAATAGAAAATGTAATTTATCCTACACATACACATATTGATTGCTAATTATATGTCAGAATTCGCCCTTCTCTCTTTAATTTTCCATATTGCTTTAATTAAACACATTAGTGTTAATCATTTTTGCTTATTCGATCTTCTGGTGGGTGCGCCGGGTATACTTATCCTAAAGACAAATTTACGTTTCCGGTTCTCATTTTTTGACAATTGAATTCCATCATAGTAAGTTTAAAAAACCAAAAACTGAGGACTTTTCATTATACTTTATTCTCTTGCTCTATCTACCTGTCTTTCTTGTCTTCTTGAATTTTGATGTTTTAACTTGCTAGCAACCTTTGTAATAATAAAAAATGTAATCTTATTAATACTCATTCTACGTCCTTTCTTTTCAAATAAATCAAATTCCTATTTACCTTTATTAACACGCAATAAGAGGGCGGATTATAAGACATATATAATACAAATGAGAGGATAAATTTTGCAAGTGTTTGAGCATAAATTTGTAAATGCACCGTTTGTCATACACTTATTTACATCTTAATGTAATGCAAATTGTGCACACACTGTATCTGTCACTATACATATACACATATACACGCAATGAAATGTGCTTTTATCCACCACACATTGTTGAGTAAAATATTCCGTGTTTTTGTGTTTGTGTGGATTGTTTTGCATGCGCATTTTATTATTATTATTGAAATATACTAGTGCATGGAAAATATTAATCTACTCTAATACGACGGTCATTATTGAATGTAATTATACTAATTCAACAAATGTGGCTTTTAGCGATACGATCTGGCGACTACTATATGTTTGAGGACATTGAAAACGAAGAGTTGGATATGTTTGAAGATGTCGAGGAGCAAACGACGGACGAGGAGGAAAGGGAGGAGGCAAAGAGATCGAATCGGCGTACCGTAACCGAGGTAATTAATTTATACACGATATTTAATCGATATTTTAATAGGCAATGATTAATTTGTCTCTCTAGCTGTTGGCATCGACGATGAAAACGGATGTCGGCACGACGATACGACAAAGTCGCGGATTCCCGGCTAGGCGACGTGTCAGTCTGCCGCCGGAACGAGCAGCGCATGAAGGATCCGAATCGCAAATTTCCATGCCCCATTCCGCACCACCAACCGTACGTGCAATTTGCTTGTAATACCAAATCTTATCGTTGTTCTTTTGTAGGTTCGAATTATGGAGCCGGCCTTCGAACCGCAACCCAGTACCAGCTTGAAACCGGACGAAGACACATCGACAAGGAGCAAAAAATGTAATTTAATTCATTTATTCATTCACTTGGCACAACGGTAATGATATTTTTTTGTTGTATATCATATAATACATAGCGGTGAAAAGGAAGCAACGATTCCAGAAATTTGTCGATCTCCTACTATTTGTCTACGACTTCATTGGCAGCTCGCTGTTTAGCGCCAGCCGATATTTGAATAGATTCTCGCACGATCATCGCTACGTAATTAAAGTGTTGACGCGCGAAAAGAAGACGCTGAAGGAGACGACCGATTACAATATTGGTTCGCGTCCACCGCCTAGCAGCATATGGCAACCATCCGGATCGTATAAGACATTACTGGTGCAATCTAGGTAATCATTTATAATATAAGTTAGACAATTTTTAACAATTTGTAGACAAAAAAATTTGATATGTGTGTATGTATTTCGCATTTTAATCGTTTGCGTAGGAAATCTGAAATGAGCATTGGCTCTGAGAAAGAGAAAATAGATGGTAGTGGTGTTGATATCGCATCGAAAACATCACCGCTACCCTATTCGGCTGAACAGATTAGGTATATAATAATATAGCAACAAATTATAAAAAACAAAATGCACATTACTTATTTTTTGTGTTATTATTATTATTCATTGATTCTCTGCACATATATATATATATATATATATTTTGTTTTTGGTTTACTACCATTTGTTGATTAATTGTAGTTAGTTGATTAGAGATTAGAGATGCTTTGAGCCGCTATGTTGTTAAAACTGTAGGTATATGAACATCCCCGAAATTCGAATCTTAGCACCTAGCATGGAAAGAGGTTTAGATTCACCAACGGACAGGTAAATTTTAGTTTCCAAGCTCAAGCATGATCAATGTGCATTATTTCTTAATCTATTTTTATTGTTTATACGTCGTGTATAGTTATAAAAAGCATGATTAGAAAGGGCCAAGTATTTGCACAATTTTGTTCGAAATCTTATTTTATAAAACACGCGTTTGCCAAAAGCCTTTCTACTATTGTTGGATCATTTTTTGTCGTTTCGAGTGCATGTTCCGCATCGAATTGTAAATACTGAAGTGAGTACATCAGTGTCGGCTCCAGGGTTTGCCGTGCACTACGTATATATTATATTCTAACATCCCCTTTACTTTTAAATATCATTCAATGTAATCGGCACGACCAATGAAGCTGTGCATCGCTTGCTTACCGCTTGGAGTCGGCTCTTTTGCGAGCACAAACAATAGTAGTACATATTATATAATTGTACGTCTACCCTTCAATTAATTTTTTTTTTCAAATTTGTTACTTTTATTACATATATTAAATCAATTTTCGGCTTTTAGAATGCAATTTGGTTTATAAATCTTCTCTACTTTTCAATATTATCTTAAAAACTGCAATTATCAGTATATTTTTAGGTAACAAATGTTATTTAATATTATTTGTTTCCGTTGTCTCTTACATTTTTCTTAATAATTTATTAAATACTATTATTTGTAAATAATCAATGATATGAAAATGTAATAGCACAGATTGTATTTCGTTTTGTAGCGGATCGAATCAATTAGAACATATGTCATCAGGCGAAATGTCATCGTACGATCAACCGATATTATACCAATTACTCTTATCGATATGGTACCTGGTTTTAAGCCACTCGGATCTATTATGCTACTTTATCATATTCCTAAATCAAGTGAAGAACGCCACATTTATATCGTTGCCTCTACCGTTGATGGTGTTCTTTTGGGGCACGCTCACCGTTCCGCGACCGTCGAAAACGTTTTGGGTCACCATTATCGCTTACACACAGGTAACTATTGTACAATACATGATACTGGAGATGTATTGTTTTTTGTTATTTAATTTAGATTATCGTCATTATAAAATGCTTCTTCCAATTCAAAATACTATCGTTGAGCGATGATGAGGAGGATGAGGGATTCCCATTCAATGCGGTGAATTTGCTCGGCTTTGAGCGCAAGAAAAACTTTGCACTATGGGATTTATTACTGTTGCTGGTTGTTTACTTTCACAGGTAATAAATAGATATAAAAACGTGGGCTGTTTGAAAAAATAAGCGTCCTATCAACTATTTTTTGTACCATTCTGCTTTTTTCGTTCTTTTTTCATGTTTTGGTGATTTTTCCTCATGTTTTTTACCATTTTTTCTTGTGTTTTTATGAGTTTCCCTTCGCTCTTTCTCTGTTGTCTGTAGAAGAATGTAGAAACACAAAATAGAGAAAGAACAGCGAGAACGAAACGAGTAAAAAGAAGAAAACACACAAAAAGTCAAGAAAACTAAAAAAAAAATCAGAAAAACGTAGAGTATACACTGAAAAATGTAAAAAATGCAAAGAAATGCAGAAAGCGAAACCTGAAAAGCATGATAAAAGCAACGAAATAAGAATTCGAGATATTGAGAGGAAATTTGAGGATGTTGAAGCCACCCACGTATTAATATTAACCTAGGAAAACAGTTATTATAATAGCGAAAAATTAGTTTCTTATTTGTAAACAATTTTGATATCAAGTTCAATGAAGTTTACAAATTTATTAATATTTTTCTGTTGAAATTGATCATTTATATTAAATATTGCTTTGAAAGGTTTATGCTGAAACGTCTAGGCCTGTGGAAGTCAAGCCATCTGCCCACCCAAATTCTACCTGACGGCTATTACAACATACGACAAGGCGAATTGAAGGCGGTCCACGATAAGTCTCCTAGGTATGGTATCAATTTATATTTATTTTCTTTCCATCATTTAATATATTATTAGTAGAATCGTTGGTTTCAAATGTTTAATAACTTTGATAATAACAACATTTTGTGAATACTATTCTAGTTCTATGACCACCCAACAAGGACTGGTATTGTATGGCCATGAAGACAACAAGCCCTCCAAGCCAATCAAATATCAAACCCCCGTTTACTATTACTTTCGACGAGTTCGTAAAAAGCACACGGGACCATTTATTAACTATTCATATATATTAGTTAAAGCCAAGCAGGGAGTCCAATCTCGGTATAACATACTAACATATTATTATCTATTCATATCATCATTTGTAAAGGGTTGATTCATGACTGAGATGAGCGTATTTATTAACATTTTATTTTCTACTTGCTGTGTGCAGCACTAAGGCCACGGGCAGGGAGAGCGATTTGGAGCAGTTGGTGCCGGCCGACGAGGAACTAATCTATCTGGAGACCAGCGAAATTGAAACGAAAACCTTGTTTCCAGCTGCCATTCAGATAATGTAGGTGTAAATTGTAAATTGTAAAAACTGAATTCGTTGTAATATTGTACGTTTGCTTTTTATTTTCAGTATTACCAAGTATTTGGAATCGGTTCGAGTATTTTTCCATCAGCTATTCGATCCGACGTCTCGTGTAGCTGCCGACGTCTATTCGTACATGTTTCTATGTGATTTCTTTAACTTTTTTGTTATATTAATTGGTTATTCATCGTTTGGGGTAAGTTATTCATTATTTTGAGTGCATTTAATATAATTTATGTAACCCTATTTACACCTAAATGTGATTGTTACGAACGAATTTCGTTCCTTTTTAAGAAACCGTAATTACAAACAGAGATATGTATATAACTGTTGGATTGCGTATTTTATAGATATAGCCTAACAAATTGCGAGCCGATATATTCGCAGCCCAACATACCGCTCCAGCAGAAGTTGTACACTATTTTGTAAATTGGGTTGCATAGATTGCATTTACCGTTGAATGAAACGTATTATTACTTCAATTTGATGAATGTTTTACATTTCAGTCTCAACAAGGGGACGTTTCATCATACTTGGAAGATAATCGAGTTCCTGTTTTATTCCTACTGATGTTAATCATACAATTTTTAATTATCATAGTTGATAGAGCGATATTTTTAAGAAAAAATATTTTTGCCAAAATCATTTTTCAATTTTTGCAAATACTCATGCTGCATATCTGGTTGTTTATACTATTTCCGATCATTACGGAACGGTAATATAAAACTTGCTAAAATAATCATTTAAAATCTTTTAACTCTCTTTGTGAATTCGTTTTAGAAATGTCAATTCTGTTATACCACCACAAATGTACTATATGGTTAAATGTTTCTACCTGTTGCTGTCAGCCTATCAAATTCGATGCGGTTATCCGACGCGCATTTTGGGCAACTTTCTATGCAAGGGCTACAACTACTTGAACATGTTTCTATTTAAAGGATTCATGCTGATACCGTTTTTATTCGAATTGCGTACGGTGATGGATTGGATGTGGACTGATACGTCGATGACCGTTTTCGATTGGATCAAAATGGAGGATATTTTTGCGCATATATTTCAATTAAAAGTAATTTATTATAAATAAGGCCGTCCAGCTGAATAGGAGGATTAATCGTTTTGTCTTCTTTTTAGTGTACTAGATACATTGAAAGCGAATATCCACAGCCGAGAGGGGAGCGTAAAAATCCAACAATCAAATATCTAATGGGCGGCGGCCTCTTGGCGCTCATCGTTGGCATTATATGGTTTCCACTGGTATTTTTCTCGCTGGGAAATGCGGTGGGCGAGCCAAATCCACCGTACGATGTGACGATCGACTTAAAAATTGGTCCGTACGAAGCGTTATATCGAATGTCGGCACAATCAAACTCCATCTTCCAGTCAGTTGCATTAGTATTAATAATAAATTACTTGAATTTTTATTATTAACCGTGTTATAATGATTACAGATTTTCTGAAAACGATTATCAAGTATTGACGCAAAGATATACACGCCACAAAGGTGCTTTATCATTTATATCGAATTACGAGTACGGCGACATTGCCGCTGTTAAATTGAGCGTGGATTCAGCAACCGTTTGGAGCATATCGCCGCCAGACGTGCAGCGAATGATCACCGAAATCGAATCCGGTCAGTTAAACAATAAAACATATTACATACATAATAACACTGTTATTTTTAATAATGTAATGTTGTTTTCCAGATCAACCAATTATGGTCCATTTACAATATCAAGTATCGCATAAGAGCAATACGAAGGAAGATCCAGGTGTGATGCGCAACGATATATCAATGAAACTTGAACCGACGATTAACAATGAAACGAATCCGATAAGGGAAAGTTTGCTGAAAATGTTGCGCAATACGAACAAGTCGTCGAAGCCAATTCTACTCAAGTACTTAGTGCCTAAATTTATTAAAGTGACGAGTCGCGGCACAACGAATGTTATCAAGCAATTGATGGAAGGCAATCCAGGTAATTAATAATGGATAAATTAGTATGGTGATTTTAACAATATAATTTCATGTTGATTTTTAGATACCAAAGCGCAATCACTGCGAAATATCAACTTGAATGTAGCATCGAAGGACGACCAAATTTGGTGGGAAATGAAGGAGGAGTGCAATGATTACAATTACATGACATATTTGCGACACTTACCGTATGCCGATTGTGAATACTTTATGATGTATACGTTTAACGATAAAATATTCCCGGCGACATTAAATATTATCACCGGCGGCGGGTATGTACAACGAATATTGTTACTTAATCATACAAATCGCTTTTTAATCGCATGTAGCACGCCCCATTTAGTACATTTAGTTATTAGCAATGATAACATACGTAATTAATTAATTCCAACAGTCCTGAACCGTTCCTTTTTCCTTCCTTAAACGATGTACCAGCCAGTCCTATTCTTTATGTATGTATACACATTGTTGGATTTTAGCAACCTATTGACATTAATGAAATGTATATTATGATTTTTAGCATTATTGGATTATATACAACATTGGTGTTTGTTGCATCGCGTGTGTTGCGCGGCTTCTTCTCGGAGATATGCTTTAAGATTATGTTTGATGATATGCCGTACGTGGATCGTATGCTGCAACTGACGCTCGATATCTATTTGGTGCGCGAAGCTGGCGAATTTTCACTCGAAGAAGACTTATTTGCAAAACTTGTGTTCCTATATCGATCTCCCGAAACGTTGATTAAATGGACGCGACCGCCAGAGGAAATGGACGATGATGAAGAGGATCCGGAGAATGAGGGAAACTAATCATCACCTAAGTATACAACATATAATAAAATTTTTAAATTATATTGTAACTGTTATACAGATGGATTATATATTTATGATATAATTACTTATTAATGGATTTCTATATTGATAGAAATCTTGCGGTAATATTTAAAATATTTATTAAGGTAGCCTTCCCATCCCCCATTATTATTGTTATTTGTTAATTTGTATATTTATTATAAGTTGGATATTTTTTTATATGTAGAGCAGCTTTTTATACTACTGTACACTACTGTAATTTATTATTTACCACAATTGATACTTTAAGTCGAATAAGTTTTATGCCAAAATGCTTCTTTATATACCTATAATTTTTTTGCTTTTTGAAAGCTTTAATGAATCAAATTTTATATATTGTATTGTTATATTAAATTGATCGAATTTATATTAATAATAATAATAAAATATTTTATATTAATGATATTGTTATCTAATCGTTTAGAATTCTCAAGACTTTCATTTACGGTTTTATCATATATAAGACAGTTAGGCGGGTGCGTGAAACATCATTCAGCATGCAAGTGCTATGGATCACCGAACTGCCAAACATTAACATGATTTACAATCTAATACAGACCATCTACTGGGCCCGATCGCTAAAACTGTATCAATTGGAGGAGGACTTGTTTGCTCGCTTAATATTTATAATGCGTTCGAGGGAGATGTGCATTATGTTGTCAAGACACAAGCATTTAAAGCAGATAGGTTTGCCACCACCACCTTAACAAAACAAATTAGTAAGTCGCCTTGAACATATATATTTAATTATGCTTATACTTGTGCTTTTATTGGCATTATTCCCCGATTATACAACAACAAATTACGAGAAATCATTTAATCGAATTTGGTTTTTTTACTATTATACTTACAGTCTATTCGCTTTGTATGGCTTGTACTTTGTTGCAATGTGGACAGTATTCAGACAGCTATTCCATGGTGCCACACACAAGTTATGGCGCACGGAAATTCCCAATCCGAACTACATTTACACGCTGCTGCTGGACATTTATATGGCGCGCGCTGTCGGTCTGTATGAAATTGAAGAATTCTTATACGCCTCGCTGGTGTACTTGATGCGACAAGCGGAAGTACTAATTGATGTGACCAGATTTCGTATTGAAGATGTTTCCCATCGGATAGGTTATCGTGACCTGCCCTTTCATTAAATGACAATTTCATTATTTTCTATAATAATGAACATTTTAAAGAATATGACGTATAATAATAATAATAATAATAATAAATAGGATAATAGAATTTGTAAAAATCAATAAATAATATAAAATATAGTGGAAAATGCTAACTTTAGTCCAATTATGGCCAATTCCAACGTTGCTCGAAGTAAAATCGCTAACTTATATATATTTTCTTCATTATCATTTCGTTTTTCTGTTTTTCAACAAATATTCCCAGATAACTAACTGATGAACAGATTTTACACAAAAATTCTTAATATTTAATTAGATATCAAACGACAAATTTCCTAAATTTTCATTTTTTTCCTTCTTCTTCTTCTTCTTCTTCTAGTCTTGACAAAATTCGCAACATACCTTTCCTTCTAATAATTTTACTCAAAACTCTTCAAAAATCGTCTCAGCCCTTCGATTTTCCTGCTACAAAAGATTGGCCACAATTATAACCAACCTTCATTGTCATTTGAAAAAATGAAAAATGAATTTTAAAACATAGTATAAATGTATTTAATTTTTAAAATATTTAAAAAGTCAGATTATTTAAAATTTGTAACCATTTGTCTAGCATTTCAGCAGATATAAAAATATCTAACAAGAATTAAAATGTTGTTGCCTAACATTATACAAAAAAAAGAAACATTAAAAACAGATCTAGATAATTACAATTACAATTATGTATAAATAAATAAATTAAGGCTTAGTAAAATTTGTACAAAAATATTCAACAATTTTATCGTACATGAGTGTGTTGTATTATCATCCATCATAAGTACGTGAATAGAGAAAAAAAGATTGAATTTGATTTTTTAATCATATTTGTGAGTGATGAGTGGGAAACGCACTATTCGCAATTCATGTCCGAAATCACATAAAACGGCATCGCGCAGCACAACCAACTGTTTGACAAATACGTACGGGCAATGTCCGAGGGTAATTGATTTCACACTTTCACCGGTACGCACATCCCACAGCACTAAACCGCCCGATCGTCCTGTGACAACAAGATGCGGTGTCAGCATTAGGACCTGGCTGGTAAACGTATTTGAGACTTGTATCGAATTTAACAAATGTCCTTGGAAACGTTCCCATACACAAATACGTTCATCGCTTCCCAGTGATATAACATAACTCGCCGAGTAAGTTAGTGAGATAATTGCACCATCGTGCGCTTGGACGCTGTACATACAAGCACCTATAAATAATTATAAATAAATAATGTGATGATGTTGTTACATTAATGTTTATTTGTTTACCTGTAAGAAGGTCCCATACACACAACATGCCATCTTGCGATCCGCTTCCGGACGTCGCCGGACTAACCCTATCAATAAAAAGTGATGTGATCGGGCCGTAATGGCCGTGAAGTGAATATAAGTGACTACAATCTTCTAATCTAAACACTTTCAACGTGTGATCCTGACTGCCGGTGAGCACACGTCCACCTTCGCAATCCAGACACGAGATCGGCTGTTGATGGGCTTTGGCACTGAGCACTTTAATGCATCGCATATCCTCCTTGACGATCTCGTTCTTGATGTGTGTGTAATCGGATATCGAACCGGCCGAGCCGGTACGCACGTGCGTACGGCGATAGGCGCTCGTAAAGTTCCAATCGATCGGACGGCCCTGATTGTACGTTTGCAATTGGAAAAAGTCTAAGCTACCGTAAATTCGCGCCGCGATGACGCGCGAACCAACTATTTTCACCGCCGTCACCCCAACGCCTAATCCATCCTCACTCATACACTACAAAAAGAAAGGTATTATTAAATGATAGATTATTGTATATGAGTCAGTTAAATGAAAAGTGAATATATCTGCGTTTAATCCATTTCTTGACGGAGCGAAGAAGAATTCAATCAGATTTTAGCGATTGTGTTCACTTTTCATTTGACTGTGTGTAGTTGACTTACTTTAAATTTGGCGGTGGTGCCCTCCCAGAATTCGAGCCGGCCGTCGGCGCACCCCAACACAATTAAATTATCAACAAAGTCCATACACCATATCGGAGGCACTTTCGAATGTATATCACCGCCGCCACTATTACTGCACATGCTCATCGGACTACCCAAATAACTATTACTATCCTTGCGACATTTCACCTGTTGCTGTATGTCAATGGCGCTACTACGCTTAATATCACTCTTATTCGTAAAGTCATTATGCTGCTGCTCGAAGTCGGCCTGATGCTGAATCCAGCGCACCGTTTCACTGTTCCGCTGGCGCAGCTTCATGTTGTGATTGTGATAGAGCTGGCGATAGTCCTCGCCGAAATCGTATTTGCCATTCGCGGCCGTCTTACTCGTCGGCGGAATCGGCTCCAGGTGGAGATTGGAGAATTTCGTATTGATCTTCTTCTTCAGGCTGGGAAACGCCATGAAGTTTTCATCGCGCGACGGCGGCGATCCCGATTCGTAATCGGAATGATTGTCCTCAAAGTCGATGCTCTGATCGGGCGATTTATTCGGCGAATACAATAAACTGAAAAGAGAGAAATTTAATTAATGATCGTTTAGAGAGATATGAAACATCGAAAACCGCCACCTTAATAATAGTAGAAAATTAGTTTTTGACCTGAATGTCTAATATTATTAACTATATTTCGTATATTGTTTTCATTTTGGCCCGCAACATGATAAAGGTTTCCTTTACATGCCGAAGTCGGCAACTTCTCAACCCAACCCAACCCAACGCAACCCAACATACATCCGCCATTTTGTATTATATACGTGGTGTGTTCAAAAAGAAGGTGACTTCATTTTTTCAAGTATTCTAAAAAGCGGAAAATCGAATGTACATCATGTAGGAAATGTAGTCACCAATTTTTAGAACACACCCGATATCTCAATGTAAGTATCAACTGCGTCATTTTAAAACAAAAATTTCATATTTACGAATTATCGATGCCACTATTTAGATCATCAGTGCTATGTGCTGTTGTATAATGAAATTGTTCATGTTATTGCATTTTACTTACGCTTTTCTATCAATGTGGGTAATCAGTTCGCCGGTGATGGTATCCCACACCTTCAAGAATCCGCCGAGACACGACGAGACAATGCTATACGCATCGGTAACGATAAATTCAATCTCCTGCTTGTGCCCGTTCAACACCACCGGCACCGCTTCGAGCAGCACCGGCACGTCGCTCTCGTCGCCCGACTTATCGCCGCCCCACGACGCACGCCATTCGGCATAGTTGCGCGAACAGATACACTTGTAGAGGACGAAGACGGTGTAGGCGAGCACCAGCACGCTGATCGCGCACAGTATCGCCGTGAGGAAGATCTCCATCGGTGAGGTCGGGTAGAATGGGCGATCGGATTGCGGAATGTTTTGCGCATTGTTCGCCCCTTCTAAATCTAGCAAAGAAACAAAACAAAGTTTAAAATAGATGCAATGTGTACAGCAAAGTGACAGTTTGAGGTTAAGTGATTGCAAATTTAATAAATACATAATTTTAAAAAAGTTCATTAGTGGAGCCTGAAAAGTTTTGAGTTCTATCAGCATTTTTTTCCCATTCTTTCCACTTTCAGCAACTTTTCCTTCATTTATCAAAAAATGCGCACAATAACCAGAAATCTCAACATTTCAGGCCCACACATCTCATTTCTTACCGCTGAAATCGATCGGATCCAATGCGATCGCTAACGCTTGCCACTCAAACTTTTGCGCGTACTTCTCGTCGGCGTTGCGCAGCAGCACCGCTTGTTCCGGTGCGACCGCATGCGATATCTTGATATTCGGCAGCACGGCAATATGGCCGCCGCTCACGCTGATATTATACTTGCGCAGAATCGCCGGCCAATGTTGCGTGCTCAGCGACAGCCACGGCACGTAATCGCCATGCTTCACCTTCATCAGCTCGTCGCTGTTGTTTTGCATATTCAGATCGGTGCTCTTTTGCGTGACGAAATTCACCATGTACGTTTCGTTGCTGTTGAGAATCGGCAGTATGTTGAAGTTGCGATTGTGCTGCGTGGTTTTATTCTTGCCGGCCGCATCATGATTCAGCTCAACAAAGTACTGCTCGATGATGCCGCTGTTGTATAGAATCATTCCGATCCACACCACCATCAGGATCATGAAGGCGCGCTGAAAGAAACGTGTCCGTGCCCATATATTCACCAAGCGTAAACGTTTCGGTATCTTTCGATCTTGCTTGGTTTGCGTTTGTCCCGCAACAACGTTCGTATGTATCGTATTGAGGCGCGGATGCGATTTAGAGCGATTCATACCGGCACCGTTAGCGGTTAGTTTCTCATACGAATGCGATTGGTAGAGATTGTTGCGAAAACTCATTCCGCTTTTCTCGCTTTTTTCACACTTGCGCGTATCGATTCCCAAAACGGTGGTGAAGAACAGCATTTGGAGGAAGAAGTCGGTGATGAGGCCGACGATGGCAAATATGCAAAATTCCTGAATCGCCGGCACGAATGTAAACAGTCCAATCGTGAGTATGGTAATTTCGAGCAGTAGATTCTTCGTAATCGACCATCCTTCTTTGCTTAAACCTTGCGCCACGCGTATTTTAATATCAAGATGCGACGGTGTGGAAACGACGCTCTTCGTCAGCACCAGCACATTCTCTAATCCGACCAGCATTACAAGATAGGGAAACACTTGCTTGTCGTGCATGGACAGCGTCAGGCCAAAGAAGAAACAGATACCGAGCGTCATCGATAGGCTGCTAATTACGGTTACGACCACAGTAAACGCCATTCCGATCTTTGAGTTGATCAGCTCGATCTTGCGCACCGAAAAGTAGTAGTAGAAGAAGAGAAGTAGATAGGTGGTCATCAATGGCACGTATTCCAGGTAGTTGTAATCGCCCGGATAGTGTATCAGCACAATATCGTTCAGGTACGTGTCCTTCGGCTGAGTATTGTTCAAGTCTTGATGTAGCGGATAGACGCTTTGCAATTTCTGACGTAATCCATTGATGAATCTACAAATTGAAGAGTTAGTTTTGTTTTATATACACGTAGTAAGGTCGAAATGCTAGATACAGCGATTTTGTAGGCGATATCCACTTAAAGCCCATACCAACTTGAATCGTACTATAAATTATGGTATCAAGTTTCTAAGGACCCCGCACAAAACACTGTGATTTTGGACCTCACTGAAATTTTCTGAAATTTTGATATGTTATAGTTTGTGGCCTCCTGATCAAAAGTCCTCCATGGTACTTTTCAGTGAGGTCCAAAATCCCTACTGCTTTGTGCAGTTGGTGACTTCTAACCTCGGTATCTCAAAAACTGTCCATTTAAAAGTTTTTTGACCGCGGAAACTTTTGATCAGGAGGTCTCAAACTATAACATATTAAAATCTCACAACATTTCAGTGAGGTCCAAAAACGCTAGTCTTTTGTGCACATATTTATGCTAAATATATTTGTATTAAATTTAATTCGATCGCTGACGTATGGCAAATAGGCAACTATCGCGAACGCGACAGTCTTCCTTAAGTATTGAGAGAATTATCTATCCAACAGAAATTCCTCAAATGACGTAAAGAGTCATTAACATTTTCTTGACTTCAGATATATAAGAAGTAGGTTTAATTTGGAAGAAATAGGAATGCAAAAAAGACATTAAAATATTTCTTTACAATAAAGCGTCAGAAAAGATTGGGACAAGAGGTTTTTAAACAATAATTTTAATTAAATGTGTAATTGAAGTCGACACTTGACGCTCACTAGTCCCTCATGATTTCTGTTGCAATACATAAACAAGATTCACGTTGCTATAGGTCTTAAGTGGTAGTGGGTGTCTTCGGTAATTGACATGTTAAAGCGACTTACTGTTCGTCGTATTCGTTAAAAAATAGCGTAACAGCGTACTGAATCACACGCTGTCGATTCCTCAACGGATATCGCTTGATGCCCGTGTCGACTAGATGCATTCCGAATAACATTTCCGCAATCGATGTTTTGCCCT
>JARJDW010006046.1:0-10777 GCA_030264715.1 Adinopsis sp. GC000173 | reverse complement strand
GAATGCTGAAATGTTGCTGAAAATTGCGTGTTGGTATACAAATGTGCAACTGTCGCTTGCATCGCGTAAATTTAAAATCGTTAATTTTTTACGGAGTCGGGCTCATTATGCACCTGTTAAATCTAAATGTAAATAAAAACGTTTTCCTTTAGGAGGAAAAGTTGAGCGAAGAAAACTTGCGAGTTTTTTGCATTTATTACGAAAATTATCATTATTCTGTTATATTGTTTACTTTTCAGTGAAAATTTAATAATTATTCTCAATAGTTTAATCTTATTATGTAAATTTTAAAGCTTTTTATAAAGTTTTAACTAATTTTGTTGCGATTTTAAATCAAATTTTATTGAAAAGTAAGTGAATGCTGAAATTGCGTGTTGGTATACAAATGTGCAACTGTCGCTTGCAATTGGTCGCGCAGAAAAACGTTTTAAAAGCGCTGTCTATTAATATATTTTACGATACATTTGACTACACTAATTGATTTGTTTTTGATATTAGATTACATTCGATGGCCGTGCGCCAAAAAAAGCGAAAGCAAGCAACAAACGCAGCAACACACAGCACACACACACACATAAAGGCATGTGCGCGCTAATTAACTAAAAACTACGACGGCATTTAGCAAGTAAAAAACAAGCAACAAAAAAAAACAGCGAACGGAAGCATTGACGGCGTCATAGGAATTTTTTGCTGCCGTACGGTCATCATCATGCATCATCATCAATCGCATCGATGATGAATTATTTATTGCTCATCAATCTTTTCTTAAAATTTTTGAAAATTAAATATTTTGAAGTAAAGATTTTTTTTACAGGAAATAAAGGCGGCCTTTGTGCGAAATTAAAATCGTTTTGATATTGTATTCATTAATTGCGCGATTACAAATACAAACAAACAAACAAACAGGCGTCGTTTTTGTTGTGCCGCAATGCGTGGCGAAGAAAAAATATATAGATATAGCAATGAGAATGCGACGCCGGCTGGAGCGTCGTCGTCTTCGCATTGTCGCGGCCCCGGAAGCGCCGCACAAAAACGCGCATCGAATTCAATTATAAATGCGCACGATACGAAACGATTTCTTTTTCGCGCGCGCGAGCGATGAATGAGCGATAATTAATCGTGCGCGGCCGCATTTTAATCCGATTATCCCTCCGCTGGCGGTGGGGAGGGTGGTGTCGGGCGAGCGGCCGCAAAAGCCCATACACGATACTCGCTCGCGCTCAATTTCGCTTTTACATCTAATGTAATCCTTCCAACAAGCGCCAATTGTACGTCGAAACAATGCGCGCCTTTTAAGCAAATCCACGTTAATGCCGAGGACAACGTATATACTTCGGTCCTCGCTCGCTTCCCCATCCCTTTTTTTTCATATTATTCTCTTTTGTTACGTAATTGCACATGTAGCGCTTCATCGCAGCGTATCACAAAACGTCGAACGTGTTTCTTTTTGTTCCATGAATCAATTACGTTTTCGTATGTTACGCCTAAATGTTAGACCAAAGTGACATTTCCTGACATTTGCCTGATTGACATTAAAGTGCTGATTAGCAATTTTCGGAGGTCCAAAAGTGTAGAAAGAAAAAATGAATGAAAAAAGTTGGCAAATGAAAAGCGCGAGAAATGCGTAATAAATTCTCATCCCCTAAATCTCGCATGTGACGCCGTTTTAATCATAAGTTTTTTTCGACGCGACAAGCCAAGTGCAAATATAGTCTTAGTATTCAAAAAATGATTTTTTTGATAATCATCTCAGTTATGCTTAAAAAAATATAATAAAAAAGTTTCTATAAAGGTTTTTTGCCAAATACTCTGAACTATTCGATAGTTCCTCAACGTTTATATGACTTTTTACTACTTCTTCGTTTCAAGGAGATTGTTTTGATTTGCTATATAAGAAAATTTATAAACTAATAACTATGAAAATTGCAAAGACTTTATTCAAAGTATTTTAGTGTGAGAAATAAGTTTTTTTATCAACATGCATGCTAAAAATGAAATATTTTTAAATAAAATTGTAATTATATAAAATCAAAACCTCTTAGTGCCATAAACGGTTACTTTTTCTTTATGTCAATAAACTGTTACTTTATTTTACTACAAGTTTTAGGAGCTAAAATACCAAAATCGCCCTTTTACACTTGCATGTTATAATGTCGAGTTTATGTAAGGTTTCTCTAATAACTGCTGAGTGCAGTGAACGCTCATTTTTTGAACATCTTGTATATCTTATTTTATTTAGCTATAAAGTTGTTAAGCAACATTTCTATACAAGTAAGTGCAAGCAAAAACAGCATTCTCGCCAACGCTTTTCACACCCAACAACCCCAATATTTACATCTGAACTGCCACTCATTTAAATAAATTTGCTACAAGTGAAGTGTCATGGCGTCTATACTATAGTAAACCGTCGAGAATTGATGACAAGAAAAGCGTATTTCCCTGCGATTTATTGTCATAGGCAACTATACCCACGTGATTTTTGCCTGTGTGTGTTTTTCTTTTTAATTTGTGTGCGTTAATTGAGACATTAATCAGGAGCGAGAATCAATTCGAGCGTAATTGCGACGTGGATTTACCTAGTTTTCGGCGGGGCAATTAGTTTTCCGTGTGCGCGCGCGATCGCGCACGATGAATGAATCATGTGCGGTGGTGTAAGTGTATGTCTGCCTGCTTTAGTTTTGACGTTTCTGGCGCATTCGAGCGCGTGGCATATGATCCCCGTCGCTATTAATCACGTTTCCAATACGATAATTCAATAAACGTCAATGGCGGCTAAAAATTCAGCCGGCGAGACGACTCTACGTACGACTTTACTCTCTTTCCATTGCCGCTCGATGTGATGATTAATGATCTAAGCCCCAGCGCCCGTAAAAAATTTAATTACCGACAGAATTTTTATATACCTACCTAAAAAGTACAATAATAATATAATTGTGTGTAATTTGGGAAGTTTTTCGCTAGCGAACGAAACTTTGCACAATAATTCATCGCAGCAAGCAGCTCGACGTTTTGGCGTAGTAGGTATATATAATACTATATAATTCGATTGCGAACTAAGCGAAACGGAACCATTTGCGAATCGTTTAATTAACAACACTCTTGATGCTTTGCGCGCGGATTTTGTTTGATTCTTTTTTCGGCTACCTGTTGACGACGACGTCTTTGGACTTAAAATGGGGCAAGATGATTGCAATTAGGATGTGTTTTAGTGTAGTTTTGCGCGCGCACCGCAAAACTTTTTAATGTCATGCAAATTGTGAGATTTACATAAAACAATTAGAGACCGTCGTGTTTTGCAATATTATCATTTTTGACGCGATTAAAAGACAATTTAAAGAAATTTTAATATTTTGATGGATTTGCGCGTTAGGCGTATATTATGTAATAGTTTATGGCTTGCGCCAGGCGCGAGTCTTCAAATTGGCTATATAAAGTGTAACACTTGTGCGAAAGTGGACGTTGGTGGATGGATCGATGGTGGTGGTGGCGGCGTCTTCGGCCGCGCGGCACACGAGCAATTAGCGCAACGATTTTCGGAGCTGTAATTGGCGCACGTTGAGTAAAGCAATTATGTGGTTTTAGCACACCCTACGCTCAACTTTGCTTTAATCGCTTTTTGTCGCGCACCGTATTACAATAATGACATTAATGAGATACATCACTTAAGCTGTTAGCGTTCGCTTCGCGGCAAGTGTGCTACATCTCGCTAACGCTTTACGATTCATCGTCGTCGACTCAACTATTTGCATTTTTAATGTACGAGTATATGAATGGATGGATGTTTGCAACCAAAATTCAACGTATTGCTATTTTCACATAGTCGACGAAAAGCAACTTTTGCCGCTCGGCCCATAAAAGAAGTTGGCTCTTTTTTAAGTAATTTGCATAAAAATATATACTTGGATATTTTCTCTCTTTCTAACCTGCACAAATACCTATGTAAATTATCTATAAGAAAAAGTAGTCTATGTTTATGGCCGCAGCTGTTAGTGGGCGAAAAGTGACTTTTTCAGCTTAGGCAATAAAATTGGGATGGTTTTTTTGGGCAAAAAATTGTTTTTTTATCTCTTACAAAAACGAACAGCCCATTTTTATGACCCGAGCAGCAAGAGTTACTTTTCGTCGATTATACGAAAATAATCATGAAACTATAACGAAGGGTTTTTGCATGAAGGGGTGCATTTCTTAAAAGATGTATTACAGAATGCGCTGTTTAGAGCAATTATCTGAAATATTTTGAACGATTAGTAGCGAATGTAAACATGAAAGAGGACCAGGGTTGTAATTGCGTCAATAGAAAGACTATGATCTGTGGGGACACTTGTGTATACCCTTGTAATTATGACAGCATCGTTAAAGTAGATAACGAAACGTTAACTTACTTTCCGGATAACCCTTGTACAAAATCATTAATAATCCTCATTTTCAAAACCCGTATTACAGAATGTACTCCAACAGTAATTGTCCTTAATCTTTTCAACGATTATTAGTGCATGTAAACACAACAAAATCTTGCTGTAATTCCAACTGCGAATAATACACCAATACATTGCCCCAGTTGAACGAATCGGTACTTATTTTTCCTATTCTTCATTTGCAAGTCATAAATTAAAACTTTCACTTTTTATGCGTATTTTAATGCGCCACAATAAAACATGATTTTAGTTACATTCTGAATTGAGGCGCAGCGCCTATATGATTTACTACATTATTATATTCTTTTGTTTTTGTATTGCGAGTGGAATTAATCTTGTTCTATCTCTCTATTCTATTCTATATATACTATACAATATTTACTAAGCTAAGCTTATATTTCCGTTATTGTATTCGCCTAGCTTTAATGCATACAATATTTGCGAATTAAAATTGAATGGCCGAAATGGAAGGAGGTGAAGTAGAAAGACGAAAATAAAGAAGAAGAAGAAAACAGCGAACATACAGTGAACGCCACCGTACAACTTTCCCACTTACCAGCTTATACGCGCAATGAATTTATTATTTAGCGTCATCCTGGCGTTTTTGACATTCCAACATTTTCTCTCCCGCGCCCGAAAATTGATTTCTATTGTATATTTAGTTGTAGCACTGCAACACAACTCGCGTTTAACGAAAACGCGACGTTTTTTTTATATCTATATATACGTGCACAACTTTTTCCACTTTAAATATTAGATTTAATTTACTCTAAACTAACTGGAAGTTTTTAAATAAATTGCGTGTTGGTGGAAAGTTTCAAGTATTTTTGCGCTAAATTATTTCTCTTATATACGAATTGAATGTTTTAAAGCAATTGGTTTCTTTATTGAGTTTCGTAACTCGATGAGACATCACTTCTTTATCATAACGTATATAATTTTTGTTGTCACAGACAAATGAGTGCTATTACGTAATCTTGTTATCTAACTGTAAATTAATTAGATTAAAATAGCGTTACTTACAGTTGCTTATGCGAGGCATTCCTAATAATCGTTCAAAAAATCATTTAAGACAGTTGGTAAAATATAGTCTGCAATTCGTTTTTAAATCGCAAGGCAAATGAAATCAGCTTTAAATTCTTCATCAATTCTTGTTTATAAATACGGTATACAAAATCTGTCTGTCTGTCTCGATAGATTTGAAAATCGTGCAACGTATCGCCATAAAACTTTGCTGAGTTGTTTAATATAGTCCAAAGAAGGTTTCTGGCATATTTAACATTAGAAGAAGACGTTATATTCGATAAAATATGTTGTTTTGTGAAAATAGTAGCACTGTCAATTTGACAGCTGTCAGTGTGACAGAACAAACAATCAATTATTTAAACATTTACATTTACTCCTTGCAGAAGATTGAATTTATGCCCACGTACCGGCAGAACACAAGTAATGCAACGAATAATTGACTTTAATTTTTACTAAGCCAGAGCAATGCGTGGCTGAGAATGCTAGTCTTTGTATAAAAATGATTAAACAATTAGGTAGTAATTTAACAAAAAGAAAAAAGTCAACAAACATCTCAAGTTATTGTTATTACAAGCTTCGACGCTAGCTTTGAGCTGCTTTTTGCTCGGCTTACATGTACGGCAACCTGACACGCTTCATCCATTGTATCGACAAGAAATATTTACACAACTTTTGGTATGGTATGAGAAAATATAAGAAGGTGAATACGTGTATTGTGTGTGTTGTGTGGGAGTGATAACGATCGCCTTTAAAAATGAATGCGCTAATATTCAAACGATAAACGCTCTTGTCTCTAATTTTGGATGTATGTAGATAAATAACCGCTTGTTTGTAGTATTTGCATATAGTACCATTATTCGCTTGTCAATATTCAATTTGGCTTCCATATGAAAGCGCTGATTAAATAATAGATAAACTAATTTCCTACGCTCGTAATTTTGATATATAATATAATCATGCGCGCTCGAAAATTTCTATGCGGTTAAAAAACTTGCAATTATTATTATTATTATCATCATCGTGATTTTTTTGCGCTGTGCAAATAATAACACGTTTATAAATATGCACGAGAGAGCGTTTTTTTTGAGCTCGCTCGCGCCGCCGCCGCCTAGTCGTCGAACGGCGGCGCGCAAAAAAGGCCGGCAATAAATATTTGCATTGCAAATGAATTTCATTTATTTAAAAACGAACGCGTCGCTGAGTTTTCGCCGCGGTGGCGAAGGAAGCGCTGGAAAAAATATATGTACAATAACACAGCACAACACACAAAGTTAGCGCGCGCGTTTCTGCGGTGTTGGTGTGGTGTGCGAGAGAAAAAATTATTTTCATATATAATAAGCATTCACTGTGACATAAATAATTAGCGCGTCACGCTCGCTCATTAGAATCGAAATGGGAAAGACTGGCAGCATCGATTTCTTTTGTTTGAGCGAAGATCAAAAGGTTGTCATTGTATAATTGCCCAAGGTTTACACACAAAAACATAGTGTGTGGTTTAGACATGAACACCGGCGCATCCACCATAAATTTAAATAGTCCATTTCATTTCAAGGATAATATGCAACTTACATTTTTAGTACCCCACGAAATTTATAAAAAACATTGAATTCTCTCTGGATTTTTCTTTGTTTGAGGGAATTTTTGCAATTTAATTGCTGGTTTTCTGCCATCTTTGGTATTTTCCATCAAAATAATTATTTTCGAACAATATTTACAAAAAATCCCGAAAATCATGAATAAATTTAAATGGTCCATTTCATTTCAAGGATAATATGCAACTTACATTGTTAGTATCCCCACGAAATTCATAAAAAACATTAAATTCTCTCTGGATTTTTCTTTGTTTGAGGGAATTTTTGCAATTTAATTGCTGTTTTTCTGCCATCTTTGGTATTTTTCAGCAAAATAATTATTTTCGAACAATATTTACGAAAGAAACATTAACTTTTCGTTGGATTTTGCTTTGTGTGAGAGAATTTTTGCAATTTAATTTCTGTTTTTCTGCCATGTTTGGTTTTTTCAGCAAAATAATTATTTTTTGAACAATATTTACGAAAATCGTTAATGGAAAATGCGGAAAATCATGAATCGGCGCGTCCACCATAAATTTAAATAATCCATTTCATTTCAACAATAATATGCTACTTACATTGTTAGTATCTCCACAAAATTCAAAAAAAACATTACATTTTCTCTGGATTTTTCTTTGTTTGAGAAAATTTTTGCAATTTAATTGCTGTTTTGCTGTCATCTTTGGTATTTCCTATCAAAATAATAATTTTCGTTAATGGAAAATGTCGAAAACCACAAATATTTCATCACGCAAAGAATTTTGGGGCGATACTAAAAAATAAGTCACATAATTTAAAAATGTAACTCACTTCACCATATACATATATTTTGTTATATCGACATTGATGCAAAAAATCTACCTATACAGTGTGTTTAGAAAAATTTGCAGCCAGCTAATAAATAAATTATAGCTCTTGTAGGTGCATGTATGTTTAATATATTTCTCCATGCATATATATATATATATAGGGCAGAGCGCTCAGGTAAACGATCAATAAAACCCCACCTGGTGGCTGCCGAGTATCCAGCATCCTAAAAACGTGCTCGCGTACAACGCGCGCTTGTGGCTTGTATGTATACGTACATACCGAAATCTTGCGCTAACACGTTGCTGCTACTGCTGTTGCTGCTGCTTTTTTTCCTCTCTTTGTTTGTTTGCGTTTACGTTCGCGTTCGCTTTTTTTTACTTGCTCGTCTCGCTCTTTTTGTTGTTTGTTTGCGCTGCATGTACGTACATACGGCTTCTTTTCATGTCACTTTCATTTAATTATCTTTCAGCCGGCGTACGCACACGGCGCAGAGGAGGAAATGCACGACGGGGCACGTTGGTGTTTAAAATATTGTTTCGGGTGGAAATGCATCCGTGCGACGCTTACTAAACGTTAAACTGCCTGCCTGTTCGTTTTTTTTTGCAACATTTTTCTATTATATTCGAATTGTTTATTGTTATTAGTGAATAATTGCGTTCATAAAGAGCCGGGTGCTTTGACTGTAACTGAAATTTTCTCTCAATCATGAACGATTTCGTTGCAAATGTGCCGATTTGTATGCAAATCACAATTTTCCATTCGTTTAGTGTGGAATACTTGGCAACTTTTATATTGATTCTTACGCATATTTTTTGTGTGATTTTTATTCTATTGGCATGGAAATATATCAATCAATGCGTATATCATAACTTGTTTTATGCCAAATTCAAGACGAGATGAATGTATGTAAAAGTAATCACACACATGCTTTGAATGTATTCACGTATTTTAGCATATTTTTTGCTATTGAAACACTTTTAAGATGATGTCAGGAAATAAGACAATTTCCTGGACTTGGGATTGTTATTTATGTGGTTTCTAAACATATACAAAAGTATTAAAACATCTTATTAAGATATCAAAACATTTTAAAACATTTTTTAGACATTACCTATATTTTTGTATATAAATGTATGAATAAATTACCAAAAAACAACGTCGACATTATAACCATCCCCCATTTGCTACAGCATTAGAGCAGACTTTTGCCGCCGCCTATCATCCGCATCCATCGAATGAATTATCGATGAATGACAAAGGCATTTTCTCCTCTCTCTCTCCCATCATCGCATAGATCGTAATAAACAGCACGCTGCGTTGTTTAGTTAATGGCTATTTAATAAAATTTGGGTCAAGTTCGTTTCCGCACAAATGATGTAGGTATATATAAAAAAAGAATGTGTAACAACCATTATGGGATTAATTATCAACTAAACACTCTCTCAGGTGTGAACGCGTGCACGAAATACATGAACGGATGAAAGTAAAAAAAAGTTTCTCCCTTTTTACTATTTCGTCGACGTGTGTCTGTGTGTTGTGTGCGAAGATATATAGGAGAAGATCAAGAAGCGAGCGCGCAATTTTTTTGCTGTGTGTGTGTGCCTGCCTGCCTGCGCTAGTTGTTATTGCCGGAGAGATATTTTCCGCTCAATTGTGTCAGTTATTTATATCCTCTTAACATGTCCCAAGCGCGCCTCTTCGAAGCCGACGCCGAGCAGCATCGCAAAAAATATATATGCGATAGATATAAGGACGTCCGAGCAGCAGTGTTGTCTAGTGCGTCCTTAACTATTGTTCGAATGCGTATACCTACTTATACTGCGACTTAAACGCTAAAATTGCAGGATGGAAGCACATATACTTCCTCATCTTTTTATATTGATAAATAAATATCTTTTTATATATATAGGGGAAGGTTGTCTAAGTCGTACCTCTAATTTAAATTGCCTGTAATTTGAAGAATTAAAAGTTGGTCCTATATAAAACTATAGTGTGTAGGTACTGCTTTTATTTACGGTTAAGAAGTGAAAAAACTCATATGCATTTTTTTGTAATTTCAATATTTCAAAAATTCTAAATCGGTACGACTTAAGAACCTATGCTCCTAAGTCGTACCCCCTATAGCCTAAGTCGTACCGCAGCTTTCAATTGGAAAAACAAAGTAGTGAAGCAAATTTTTCATTATATTCTATTTACATGACACCTATGTGGATTCAACCTGTACAATTACGCCATAAAGTTTTGGTAATTAACGTCTAACAAAATTGTGATTTTTATAATGTAACTTATTAAATTTTAGACATTAACGTACTGAAGATGAACATGTAAATACAATATGTAAGCAATTTTAAACGAAATTTATCCATTTCGATAATTAGATTTGGAAAAAAAATGTACTTACTAGCACAATATGAGAGAAGTACGACTTAGGATCCGATTGAATATTATTAATAATATATCATTATCACACAATATCCAATCAACATTTTACTTTGCTATACAAGGCAAATAATGCTTAAATCAATGTATAATATACATTTAAAACGCAATGTGTAATTATCTAGTTTCAATTAGCTATGGAAGCTTACAAACACTAGATAAATATTATATGAAATCGTTAAAAAATGAACTTTGTTGAATAAAATCTGTACAGCCAGTGATAGGGCGACAAAATCTTAACACACGCTAAATGGGACTAAATTGGTTGTATTGTCACTGTTTTTGAAAGTTTAGGCCTTATAACTATTTCAAAATCGCGGAGGTACGACTTAGGCACAGGTACGACTTGCGCAACCTTCTCCTATATATATGTTGGTTGGGAGTTGATGTATTTTTTCGCGGCGCACGCAAAAAAAAGGGCAGCACAGAGAAAACGGGAAATGTAACTTTCAATTGATTTTCCATGTCCAATGTACTGTAAGGGACCTAAATTGTTTCATCCTGTTAGAAACTTAC
>JARJDW010006043.1:0-12834 GCA_030264715.1 Adinopsis sp. GC000173 | reverse complement strand
AACCATCTAGAGATCGTATAATTGCCGGAAGCTTTTTCTCAGTTTCAATCCGGCAATTTTCCTTTAAGAAAACAACACACAACTAGTCAGTTAAGTAACGACACGTCCAACATATTGAGATACGTTTGCTACAGATTAGAGGCCATGTGTTTTACGCGTTGTCAAGATTCGCTAAATGCTGCTTATTCGTGCCTGAAAAAAAAAGCGGCAGGCAGTGGGACGACGGAGGGGACGCAGCAGGCCAAAAGTTTCATTCTTTGTGATCGCAATTAATGTTACTCTACACGTAAAACGAGCGTTTATTAAACACAACCCATTTCCCATTTTACGATTCTTTGCAAATTACAAATTACGGACAGCAATGAGAAAGAGAGCGAAAAAAACATAATCAAATTATCATTTGTCCCTGGCTCTTTTTCCATATTTATTGTTTTCCGCGCGAGAAAAGCGCCAGCCAGCCAGCCAGCTAGCACACCAAACGGACCATTACGAATATCGTTTGTCAATTACACGGCACACGATAAATAATAATTTTACGCAACGTACATATATATATTACACTTAATTCTCTCGCAATTTTTAATTGCATGCTAATTGATTTTTTCGCAATGTAGCTCGCGGAAAAACACCACCAACCAAACAACAACGATTATTATTGCGCTGCCCTATATAGGTGCTGATAAATAATGTTACGACCAGCGCGAAATTTATGTACATACATTTTCAATCATAATCGTATGCAAAATTGATTTATAGATTCATTACGCCGCTGAAATAACAACCACGTATTATCGCCCGCTGAAACATTAAATCCATCCCACATATATATATCTATGTGTTATTGCCGCCTGACAAAAATTGAAATATCTTTTTGTGGTATATGCGACATTGATTAAATAATTTATTAATTAATTAGAATGCGCGCTCGGCACGCGGTTGTCTTTATTGGAAATTTTGTTGTTTGGTCGGTTGGGCGGCTTGCATGCGGAAGGGGGAATAGCCAGGCGCGCACCTAGAAATTTGGTTTTGGGGGTGACAAAATGGATGGTTAAGGAAAATCATGAAAAAATAGTAAAAAATAAGTGTGACAGAGCCTTGCAACATTTCAGATCATCAATGTATCTACTGAACATTTGGTTTTTTCCTTGGTTTTAGGCGCTTTTTACAAGAAGAAGTAACAAAATTGAATTTGAAAAAGTCGAAAGAACATTACAACATTCTTGGGGAAGGCTATAGCCCGCTAGCCCACCGCCTAGGTGTGCCCCTGTAGGTATTTTCGATCAGAATTGTGGGATGTGTATATACGTAGATATATATCGCCGAAAAAAATCAGGCAATAACTCATTGTTCCGTATCGTGAATTTTGGTTTTATCCGCAACCGATAGCGATGTGATTTATGCATTTTTGCTGCAATAATTACGCGCGCAGGAATCTTCGCTAAAAAATCAAGTATGCGCGCTTATGCAACGGTTTCCAATAACGAACATTACTTTTTCCAGCCGATATTTTGTGTCCCTCATCAAAATTAAAATTTCCTTTGTTTCGTCCGCTTTCAAATTACTTTCCTCTGTTTTATTTTTAATTCATCCATTCTAAAATATGAATCGCTTCTTATATTGATTATTTTGAATATTTACCGTTTTTGTTAAAGAAATAATTAGTAGTCTTTCCTTTTACGTATATTTCATTTCTTTTTGGTGAAAATTTATTTTTTAAAGACTTTCAAATATTAATCACTTTTGTTGGTTCCTTTTAAATATTTAAAGTTTTTATCAAAAAAATTAGAGCTCTTTTCATTTTTCTAAATTTTTCATAAATTCATTACTGAAAATCCAAGAATATTTTAAGAATTTGCTTTTAAAAATTGATTTCTATCAAGTTTTTCTACATTTTATAACTTTGAGCTATACAATATTATTGATTTCATAAATTGCTTGTCTTGAAAATAACGTTTATTTATTATACTATAAGTTCTTATGGCTTAATTGCGTCTTTCCGACAAACGTTTGCCTCAAATAGACTTCTTTTCATTGATAAATATCTAAGATCTTGTAATCTTGTAAATACTTAAACTTTTTATTAGTTTCTTTACATGTCTTTAAAGTTTTTATAAATTCATAGCTAAAAATCTAAGGTTTTTTAAAGAAATTGTTTAATTTTTAATATAACTGAAAATTTTCCACAATTCTCGTCATATTTTCAGTCAACTAATATCAACATTCTATTTTGAGCAACAATATTATTGATTTCATAAAGTCTTTGTTTGAAAACAACGTTTATCTTCTATATTTTTAAGCCTTTAAAGGGCTTAATTGCTTCTTTTCGACAAAGTAGTTCCTTCATTGCTGAAAATTGAAAATCTCTAATAGAGATTATCAATCTTTTTATTAATTTTTTAATTACCCTCTTGAAAATTAAGTTTTTATAAAATAATTGCTGTTTTTCTTTAAATATTTTATTAAATTTTAACACACATTATGTTTTTGGGTCTACAACATTATCGATTTGATAAATTCTTTGTCTGAAAATAACGTTTATACTATATATTTAAGCCTTGTACGTTTTTCTACGATATTTTTTAAGCCTTAATTGCTTTTTGACGACAAATGCTCGCCCGGAAACAACGGCCCAAATGACTTTGTCTCCTCCTAAGGTGCGAACTATATTGTGCAACGTTAAACTTTCATATTGTGTCTTTTTATGATCTGTAGATGGCGCCATCGGCGTTCTGATTTATGCATTGCCGAATAAAAAATGCATTACCGACGATTTCTCATTCTTTTAGATGTTTTAGTGCGCGTTTTTATGCGCAAAATGGAAATTCATACGCTGAAAATTTCATCAACCGACGACGAATTATAGATTGCACTTTCGAAAAATATCCCATTTTTATGGCGATTCTTCATATATGTATGTATATAGCAAAAATATAAAAAGCGGACATTGCATTTTTCCATCAAATTTGGTTGAAAATATAAATTTTCCACGCGTGTGCGGTAATTGCATCAAAACGCTCATTGATTTCCGCAACAATTTTTTTTGCTGTTGTTGTTAATAAAACTGCAAAGCGTACAAATCGTCGACGAATCGACGAGGCGAATTTAACTAACTAAAATAAAATGTAATGTTTGAAAACTATCTGGAAAGTAGAAAAGCCGATGAGAGGAGAGAAAAACGTGCGCTCTTGTATATAGGGGATTGTTATATTAGAAACTAAGAACGGAAAATTAGAGTTCTCCTTTGTTTGATAAGACGCTGAGGTAATTCGTCGATTCTCAGCTGGGATTTAATGAAATTTTTCCCGGCATTCATCGTTTCGTTCGTTCATTCGTTCGGACTGCAACTTGTCTTGCCGCACACACCACACCACACACTCGCCAACAACGGCATTATTCAAACAAAGCGCACGGGTTGGATAATAAAAATGTACATTGTTGTGTCACATTTTAATTAAAATACATACGAAAAAATGTATTCTCGCTACTGGTGGAGGAGCAGGAAGAAGAAGAAGAAAAATAAAAAACGTGCGCGCAAAATTCTCAATATCATCGCGCGCTGCCGCTCGTCGTCGCATTAGCAATCCATCGCGTCGCGACGCCAAAGACTATGGTAATTGCGCTAGATGGCGCGTCGTCTTATCGTTGTGTGTGGTAGTGGGTGCGATATTAAAAAGTCGCACACACATCGCATTTCAAACATTTTCACCATGCCGCACTCGCTCCATAATGCACACACACACATATACATACACATAGAAAACGCGCACACACACACATACACACACACGAAAAAAATCGTTACCGAGTGGAACGGCAACGGGCACATTCATACAACACAACACAACAACACCCTCCTCGCACATATACACACACATACATGCACACACACACACATACACCAACACAATTTCAATTTATTATAATTCTTAGCAACCGACCGGCAATGAAACACACGAATCGATCGTCGTCGAACGAACGAAACGAAAACGAAAAAAGGCATAGCAGCAACACACACTTACACACACATACAGGCATACACTTTCATATATATGTACAATAATTATTTAATTTTCGAGCGTGTGCTGCTGCTATTGCTGCGGGGGCGGCGTGCCGAAGGGCCCCGACGGAGGAGAGAAGAGAGGTGGATACGTTTTGCTAATCTGTAATTCAAATGATTACCGTGTTAAGGAATGTGCAGCGAATTGGAATTTCATTAGGGGGGCCCTTCATGATGACGACGCCGAGGCGTTCCTAACAAAACGTCATTAATATATATTAAACTATGTTAAAAGGGTGGCCAACGAAGAAGAAGAAGAAGTGGATGGAAGGGTATTTATATTCGGCTGCTGCGGTGGTTGGTTGTGTGCTGCTTATGTGTGATTGTTTTTATAAACAAGAGCAAAGAACAAAAAAAGAGAAAAACGCTAATCGATGTGTAGCGTAAGTGTTTGCGCGTTTTAACGATGTGAAGATGATCGCATCCTCATCGCAAATCTGATTTTACCTGTTTGTGTGTGTGTCGTCAAAAGCGCGCTGCTGATCTTCCGCTGGCGTTCTTATCAATTATTTAACGATAATATCCAAGCACTTGTGCACGCACAACGACCGAGCACATTTCAGCATTAACATCGTATAGGCGGCGGCGGCGGCGGTTACGCGCAAATATTTCGTGTACGATACTAGAATATTTCGTCGACTAAACGCGCCGCGACGGACTTGGTCTCGTTGGTATGCAGAGTGTCTTCGCGCGAATCACCAGCAACGCACCATCGCCAACAACAATCGCAATGTCATTGTTGTGTGATTGTGGGACTTAGTGTACGGTGTATATGGTGTATGGTGTGTGTGTGATAAGTGTGTTTCGGGTCGCGCTCCTGCCTGCCTGCCTCTTGTGATGAGGTGGGCGATTCTCGAGCGGCCGGGCACAGAGAGCGTCTCTCTTTCCGCTGTGACCTTTTCGGTGGCACGGATTGAACTGACGTTGCTTCGGCAAAGTGACGCAGCCGTGACGCCGCCCCTTTGTATGCGTCGGCATCGACGCTGACAAAATTCGCCGCGCTTCGTACATCGCACACTCGCACACATCCATACATCCATACATCCAACATACATACACGCGCGCCGCATTTTTCATTATCATTTCATTCCTTCGTCACTATTAATGTGCTGCGAAAAAACGCACAATACGCAACCATCGCTTTATCTAAATCACAAACAGCGAAATAATTAACCGATTGTTGAATTAGCTAATCTTACGCAACGCGCTCTTTTTATTAATATCACTGCATGAAAAATTGATTATTATTATTATTATTATTATTATTAGTATGAAACAATACGACCAAATATAGAACAAAACGCTTTAAACGCTTTATTTATTAAGTACATTCCTCTTTTATGCTTAACAATAAATGCGATACAAATATATTCATTCGTTAAATAATATTCATAATAATAAACTCTTTTTTTTTTGTTTGATTATATATAAACATCTAACATTTAATAGTAATTATTAATTGAAATTCCTCGCACTGGAATGAGAATTGGAAGCGAGCGCCTGGAAGATGAGCCAGCTGGTCGGTCGCGCAAACAGAGAGCGAAACTCTTACAACTTTACCTTTAACTTTCTCTATGATTTATTGTAATTTTTGTTGTTGTTGAAGCTGTCGCACGCCGTCGTCGTCGTCCCCCTACAACACATTCCGACATATCCTACAGGTGTGCACTTGTACTTGTAAAAGCTCGTTCAGCAAAATAAAATCAATGCGAGATGAAGTGTGTGTGTTCAACGACGGCACAACTCTTACAAGATTGTCCGTTTTAGCGTAATTTAGTATCATCGTCTTTTTCGGGCGGGTGGTAGTAGTAGGGAAATATGTTGGCGTTCCGGCGAGCAACTAGTTAAAATCGATGACCCAAATCCAATAAGAGTGGTAGCAACAACAACAACAATACACACACATACACACAAATACATATACCAATACAGTAATTTTTCTCAGATGCAAAAGTTTTATCGTTAAGCGCGCTAATGAAGCACACGCTAATTATAACGAAAATTTCAGTTTGATTCGATTCGATGATTCGTGCAAATTTATTCGCAACGTATTTTCGGCTATTTATTAATGAGCCATTGTTGATGGAAACTGGCGCAGAAATTTATGTTTTTCATGCGAGAATGAATCGCAGCAGCGCGTGTGTACGATTCAGTAATTTTTGTTTTTATACGCACACATTGCAATCGAAAATAAACAAAATTGAATATATTTTAAGTATATGTCGACATAGCACCAGAACGATTTTAAATAACGAGAAATCGCCTTGATTTGATTTCATCGAATCAATCAACAAGTCACACTATAAATAATTTAGAGAGAAAAAAATACCGCGCGCAGTGCGAGAAATTTCCTATACAACAAACAGAACGATAACTTAATGTTAATATATCAGTATATATATATAATATAAATGCATAGTTTTGCAAATATTCTTGTATATAAAAATTGGAATTGATCGGATATATTATTATTATTTGATAAATATATATATAATTATAAAAATCGAATAGGATGGGGAGGCGACAGCGACTCGGACACTCGTCGTCTATCTATCTATCTATGCCATGGTGTAATTTAGCGTACACCTGTTTTTCAAAAGATTGCTAGAGATTCGAAAATATTTTTATATGGTTAAATATAGCTGGGTGATAAATTGGTCTGAGTTCTACTGCGCCACCTCCCTCTTTTCTAATATCGCGCGCATTTTATTTGACTTCTCTTGAGTTTGTTTGGAGTTACAAGTTAGATAAACTAAGTTTTAGGAAGCGTTTGCTAATTCTGCTGATGCGGCTGTTGCTGCTGCTGCTGATGCTGCTGTGGCTTACTTGGCGAAAACGAAAGATTCGAACGCTTTTTATTGACTAGAACGGTGGCTTGGTCCACCAACGAAATGCGAATATTCGCTGGATGCTGCTCCCACGGTTCACCATCCACCTGCACCGGTGAAGTCGCCTTCAATCGCACCTAAAACACATAAAATCACATGTAGTTAATTGACACTCAATGTTGATATTGAGAGGTTTAAATTGCAACAACGCGTAATCGAAAATTTATCGGACGGATGAAAAATTGAAATGTTAATCTAGTTTTATTACTAACTTCGACGATTTTCGCCTGTCCAATGCGATGCGGCGTAGACAATCCAACTTGCAATTGCGCAATGTGAAACGAGGAATAAATTCCAAGCACTTCAAGCACGCCATCTTTGAATGACTGCGTCGTCGATTCACCGCTCATGCCTAAAATGAGATATAAATTTCCGTCAATTTTTAATGCATAGATTTCAAACAGTGTTTAGCCAAACTCCATAGGTCGACGCCAGCGCCCCAGGACTTAATATTTAACACCACCACCGATTCCAATTCGGGCAGATCCACTTTTTTTCCATCCAAATACAGATCCATATGCTGTTCGATATTCTTGCAATCAGCCCACACCACTTGATTCGTACCAAATATCAAATACAGCAACTGCAAATACAATTGATTAATTAACGGTCCGTATAGATAACATCGGATTGATTAACACGCACCTTATTAAATATTCGATTACTAAATAAATAGAATTTGCTGTCGCGCGTTTTGTGGAAATCTAGCGCGACCTGCGCATCCACACCTATACTAAAATAATTGTACATGTAATGAGATTTGTGAGGCAATAGCAAGCCTAAATTCTTCGACGGAATCACATCCACCTTCCATCTGAAATCGAAATCGAAATCGAAATGAAATAAACAAATTGCATCAATTCCGAACGCAAACGCACCGATCAAGATCAGAGAGCTTCGCCTCGTTAATTTTCTTAATTATCTTAATTGCATCGAGATCGCTGGGCGTTTCTTTGCCCCAGCCCAACACGCGTGACAAATCGTTGCCGGTGCCAAGCGGTAGAATTGCGACAGCCGGTGGCGGCTAGAATAAAAAATTATTTGCATTAAACAATCGAGTTGGTGGGCAATTTAAATGATAGCATACTTCCAAATCCATCTTATGTGATGTGGTGAGCATCCATGAGACAGTTCCATCACCACCCGCTACCAGTAATCTGACTGGAATCGGGGCGACGAGAACGCTCCATTGCAGGGCGGCGGCGGGCGGACGTTCCGCCAAATCAATAACCTGCGACGGATTCAATATTTTACGAAATTCGGATAGAATTGCACCTCCATCATTATTGCCCGACTTTCGATTAGCTGCAACAACAATCCAATTAAGCATTGATTCGATTTTCCTAACTATGCTATATCTGTATTGCATACCAACAACGATCAATGGCGACCAATCAGGCCAGCCGGGATTTTTAACGCCGCGCAGTAAGAGATGCCGATGAATACTGCTCTTCATTCGTGCCGTTTGCACACACCATGGCGGCACAATCAATGATTTATACGGTCCGAAATCACATTCCTAAAGTAATAATTTAATACATTGTTTCAGTGTACTGGGGGCATGTCTAATACTTTATTAAGCACTTTAATGCAATCATTGTGGACCGTACGCTGACACCAACAGCATTGAAAATCCACCAAGCCCGGCTCCATCGAACAGTCCTCGTCGCATACGCAACATATCGCGCCCAACGGTAAGTTCCCTACGAAGATTTCAAATCAAATAAATTCTTGTTGTTTGCTGTTGTATCAATCAAATCAAATCTGCTACCTTTCACCCAATGGTGCAATGGATTATCATTCTTCGACGTGATCACTTTGCATATTAATTTCTTATTCGCTTGCTTGATACAATCCGGATCCGAACAGACTCCACAACAATCGCAATACACTCCAATGCCATTGATCAATAGCGACTCGCAGATAGAGCAATACCATGGCTGAAAGTGTAAACTTGTTAAATTTATGTTAATGCTTAATAGAGAGAGTCTCTGCCTTACCCGAGATGAGATTTTAATTGGTTTCCAACTATGATTTTTCGACACGTCGCGGATCGGTACAATCTTCGCTTCGGTTTGGCACCACTTCAATAAATAATACGATGCAATACAAAATATCAATGTTCCAACGATCGGTGCGAATATGAAACTAGTTGGCAAGAAGATGTTTTCATATAACATGTTACTTGTTGGTTGTATTGTTGTGGTAGTCAATGTTAAAAATTTGCTGAATATGGCCATATATCTACGCTGATCGAATTAACACGTAGTAACATTTTTTCAAACTTGTAACTTGTACTAGCTGTAATGACTTTCTAAAAATTTGTATAATTAGTCATTTTTTGTAATGTTTATATTTGTGTTAAGGTTGAAACGCGTTCTATCTAAATTTATAAACATAAAGGAATGACGTATGTTCAATTAAATTCTTTCAAATTGTCCGATATTTTAACACAATGCGAATTGAATTCTTTCAACTTGTACGTGCGTAACCAGTTGTTTTTCAAAAGTTGTAATTTATTTTACATCAATTTGACTGATTAATTGTATATTTAAACTTCAATTTCTAGGTTATGTTGGTAATCAACCAACGCAAATTGTAACGCAATTGCATTTACGCATTAATTACACTTACATATTAAGAAATTCATATCCAAGGCTACAATTAAAAACATAAACTATTTTACTTTATTGCGAATATTAAATAGACATGGTATTTATGTTTTCTTAGGTTGGCAGCGAAAAATACTGCAGCTGACGAGTGTCATTCGGCCGAAAACAAACCAACTACATCCACGTATGTTATTTATCGAGAAGATGAAGACTTTCAAGATAACTAAATATTTACCGTAAAATTTGCATTTACTACCTAACTTTTATACCTACTAGCAACAGTTAAGCGATCAACATGTTTTATAGAATAATTTTAATAGTTTCAATAATACTCTTAATAGATAATTGTTTATCGGTAACGGAAGAAGATGAAGGAGTTAAATATGCGAATAGATGTGAAGGTATGTATACCCCAACTTAAATAATTGATTATTTACCTAGTTTATCGTTAGTGTGCAAGATATTGGCAACGGAATTGGAAGAGAGATTAGAAGAAACTGGCAAAACACATGATGTAATTGAAACTGGTTACGCTGTTGATGATGTCAAGCCGAAAAAGAAGACCGAATATCAGAAATCCGAGCTGCGGCTGCTCGAATCAATGGAAGGAATTTGTGATAGAATCTTACAATATAATATTCATAAGGAGAGAGAGGACAGTACGCGATTTTCGAAAGGTATGAGCCAAACATTCCAAACGCTACATGGATTAGTCGATAAAGGAGTTAAAGTTGAATTGGGAATACCGTACGAGTTGTGGGATAAACCAAGTGTTGAAATAACAAATATGAAAAGCCAGGTATGACTTCCAGCTGCAAATTGTTGATGATAACTATCATTTCTGCTTTGCCATTTAGTGTGAAACATTACTCGAGCAGAATGAAGGCGACATTGAAGATTGGTACTTCAAATATCAGCACAAGCAAAGTCTGAAGCAATATTTGTGTGCTGATCGCGCTCTAAAAGGTGAGGAGACCGCTTGTCTCTATGAGAAACTGAAAGGCGAAACAGGTAAGCGAAATCCGCAACGAAACGAATTGTAACTTTAACTTGTGCCATTTTATTCATCTAAGTTAGTTCAGTACCAAAGGTTTTATAATTAAATAATATTTACAAACTATGTGAGTGAATTATAAATTATTCCTTTTGCATTTGCTCCTGCTTTTCTTTTAATTTTTTTCCAACTTTAATGACTTTCGTTTTACCTCGAAGCACTCTCATTCGTTCCATTTCCTCCTTAAAATCGGCGTGCTCGTCTCGATATAGGCCGTATTCTCGTAGCTTCACCATCAGCCAGCCAGTTTCAACGTGCCGTGGATAATAGGAGTGAACCTCACTTCGTTTATTCACAGGCACCTCGCTGAATAGCTTCACAACTTTCATAGATTTACTGTTTGTTGGAATTGCAACTTCACCAAATATTCGTTTACTTAATCGATCCATTCGTCTTGCATATTCAGTCGTTAGTTTTGTTAAATTCGCATATTTTGCGTAATTACTCATTTTGCTTGCTGCCGAACGTGCAAGTAGTTCGAATAAACCGAAATATAGTTGGTAACCTGCAAAATGACAGCATAAAAATTTTATATTTATAATTTCAGTTGGCACCACTGCTTCAATGCAAATGGCGATTGCTGCAGTTGCTGTTGTGTAGTGTCAGTAGAGGTAAACTTTACCATTTTTAGCTTTTAAGATGTACAATTACATATTACTTTTATTTTTTAGGCTACCCTTCAGCTATTTAAGAACTGTGCAGTTTCCATTTATTTACCGAGTTATGAAATATCTTCTTCACCTGGATGGTCTTTATCAGGCCGTTGCTTTTGATACATTGAGGCACAGTTTTGGACGAGGATTGAGTTAGTTTGGCTGATTTATGCGATACTTCGATTTGCAGTAACTATGTCCAAATGATTCCAATGTTGGGTAAAAATATGAAATGATAGAAAGCAGAAGATAATTGAACATTGGCGGACCAAAGAAATGAAATTGGAATTGTTAATGATTAGATCGGGTAAACTATTTCAATTATAGTTTATAGTGTTTGAAATTAAAATAATTCTAGATTCTTTAACTGTACTCACGCATGTGTTTTTTATTGATAATTAGTAATAGATTAAATGATTATTAATTTAACTAACTAATAACTAGTATTACTAACTATTTTCTTATAATTTGTTATTGTAGGATAAAAGATTTGGAATGATGATCAACACAAGACCTACAAATCACATGGAATTCAGTAGTCTGTTATAGTTATTTTTGGCCTTATGAGAATCCGGACCGCACAAGATGATAGTAGATACGGATATCAGGTGAGCAATTAGATTAAGTGAACCCTGCAACAGGAATGATGAAGAAGAACACCACACTATGAAGATTTTTCCATAGAGTATGCTTAGGACAAACACTTGGCCGCACCCAAAAATAAAAATAAATCAATATTCTGTAACTGTAACTCACGCATGCATTTTATATTTGTAATCATCCTGCCTCATTAATCTGAATACATTTTCATTGTTTATAAATAAACTTACACAGTATAAATAATATGATCTAAGTTTTGTATATAGATAAATATAGGGAAAAAAATCTTATTTATTTTGATTCATTTCGTTTACCGCAATTTTTAATTTTAAAATGATTGTACAAAGCGGTAATAAGCAAGCATTATGGCCAACATCATTGATGTTCCGTACAGATTTCCAACTAGTACACATTTAGTAACTTTGTGTTTTACATTTTTAGTTGGCAACTCTGGATACAAAATTTCTGCGAGTTTAAATACAGACATTGACTTAAGTCACAGTGAGTGCGAAAATATAGATTTTTGTGAATATATGGAGCTGATACGGCAAGCGGCATCAATTGGACGTAAAATGCAAGATCCTCTTATTGAATATTCGCAAATATATGCGGCTGACAATGAACAACTCGGCTTAGGACAAGTAAGCTTTTCACGATTGGTTGTTCTTTTAATATCATAATTAATACTGTTTGTACTTAAAGAAAAATAAGAGACGTTCTACATCCCTATAATGATTATTGCTACATTTACGGATATCAGGTGGCGAAAGCCACAAGGCGAGCAATTAGATCAAGTGTACCCTGCAACAGGAATGATGAAGAAGAAAAACACCACACTATGAAGAATTTTGCATACAGTATGCTTAGGACAAACACTTGGCCGCACTCAATGAGACTTGACGATGATACTTCACTCTACAACTGGAATTGGTGGCGATTAGCTCAGGTAAATTACCTCAATGATAGCTTA